>LR751253.1:88160-174707 GCA_902729485.2 Mus minutoides
GGCCTAGTTGGCCATCATTGGGAGGAGAGGCCCTTTGGTTATACAGACTCTATATGCCCCAGAACAGGGGAATGCCAGGGCCATTACGCGGGAGGGGGTGGGTGGGGGAGCAGGGCGGGGACGCGGGAGGGTAAGGGAAAATTTCTGGATAACATGTGAAATGTAAAGGAAGAAAATATCTAATAAAGAGAAAAAAAAAGTTAAAAAAAAAAGAAGGGTATTTGATTTATATTATCCATGTTTGCAGTAAAGGTTTGTCAATAGAAATATAGCTTTGTGAGTAACCTGAGAACCATCTTAAATACTTACAAGCCTATAACTTAAACTGAAAAATTTTAAGACTAATAGTAAAATCTTACTTTTATCAAATTATGACTAGAAAAATTTTTGATGGTTAGAACTTCTCAGCTTGGAATGAAATATGTGGGGTATATTGATTTTTAAGAGGTAGTTGAGCATTTTTGGTTTGGCATAGGGGGTTAGTAGAATTGTAAGGAACCTTTCATAAATTGCCATGGATTGCTTAAGAAAATTGGAAGATTCACAACTTTATTCACAAAAAAGTAAATAGAGCATATTAATTTGTAATCACTTTAAATTTACCTTTAGCCAGGTAGAAAAGCTATTTGTGTGGTAATTTAATATCTTGTGTGGTCCTGAACTTACATACTGTTAGGTCAATAAACAACAATTATTTTAGTGAAAATTAATCAATTCACATTTGCTTAATGTTCTTCTGCTTCATTAAGTATAAATGAAGTTTATAGTCAGAATGCTTAGCTAAAAACATATTTTCTCCAGAATTTGTACAAAGCATAAATATAAGATACATAAATATCAGCTGGTGATAGCAACCTCAATGCTGTGTTTTGCAAAGAGCAGGTTGTTATGTTGTTGAGCAAATCCAAGAGTGAAAGACAATTAGATATCTCTATTAAATGCACATTTGGTATTTTTAGGTAATAAAAATCAAAGACATTATGGCAGTGTCATAGCAACAGTGGGATTTTTTCCATCTATAATCACAATGTACAGATATAGTAACATTGATTCCATTTCACTTATTTCTGGGGTGATCATTTATTTCTGCTTCCTCAGTTTAAAATTGTTCATATAGTTTAAAGGAAAATAAGTTGAAAATGTATATTAGGGAGGTGGATTATAGCCAAAAGGAAAGATATACCTAAAAATAGCATGACTGATATTCTGAATAAAGAGCAATACACATTTATTCCACATAAATTTCTAACATGGAATTTAAGTGATGCACTTTCTATTGGGTATGGTATGGAGGGGCCATAGGTATCATGTATTATTGTGCATGAGACATGAAGTCAGTTTGCAGTTAAATTTTGCCTAGTCTAATCAATGGCATAAAAAAGTAATTTTATAATCAGTTCTACAGAATTCTCTGATATCTTACACAGTATTCCCCTATGCTAACATTATTGTCCTTATTTTCTTAAAATTGATTCCAAGAGAAGAGGATAAAAACTGATAGCACTGGGTAGCCATGATTTTTTTAGACAGACACATTAAGTTGATCTTCAAAAATGTTAAGTATTCTTTAAAAATTAGTCTTTGAAAATGTCATGCATGTAAACAATGTATCTTGATCACATGGACTTGCTATTTTATCCTCCATCTATATCTAGGACCTCCATTCAATCTCATTACCAGTTTCATGGTCTCCTCTTTAAATAGTTAATAAGTGTGATCATTTTTAACCCCGTTGGTCCAATTATTGTTGCCCATATGCACATGGCTGTGTGATTATCCACTGGGGCATGAGGAACCTACCAGTTGTCACTCTCTAGCTTCTTCTAACTACAAATACCTTCTCAGACAGTGGTGGAACCTTGGTCATTCCTCCACACACCATGCTAGGGACTAGCTAGGGACTAAGTATTTAAATAAGGGGCCTGTGAGAGACATTTCACACTAGGACAGGTGCATAAGGAAACAGTGGTGAGATGTGGAAACTCTGTAACAGTGATGGGTTTGTATTGTTGCTATACACTTTTACCTATATAATATATATACACAGTTCCTATATATTATATTGTGTATCATGCATGCTAGGACAATAGGTAAAGGAAATGTGATTTGTGTGTTATAATCAAGTTACTAGACTTGAGTCACAGTTTATAAGAGTAAAAGGTAATGTTTCCAGTTTAAACATTACTTTACACGTAATGTTTAAATTTGGTCCATGTTTTCACTTCCTTGTCTATGACATTCTCTTTTTTACAAGTTTCAAAATTAAATATTTTTCTAGCAGTAAAAAAAAAAAAACCTCATCAGCATAGAAGGGAGTTTCTTTATCAGTTCACAATTACTTTCTATGTCTCACAAATAAAGTGTATGTCATCTTCAACTGTAAAATGTTACCATTTAGTTATTATGGGCAAACAAGTGCAGCAGAAATAGTATCTGTTGTTTGGGGTCCCTAAAGAGCTTCTCAAACAAATAACTTTAAGGGATGTAGTCTGTGTCTGGCACTGAAATTTTCATTTCATAGTTCATGCCTTTGGGAAGCAAAATGTGGGGTACCTCCTTTCAAAATCATTTTTAAATTCATATTTTAAGTTGGCTTATGGGCTAGCAGAGTTTCCTAAGACTTGTTCTTGTATCTTTAGTTTTGCTTAGCTCTCTCTCACCCTTGTTCCATTATTTCTCACCTCATCCCCTTCTAATCTTTAGTGTCCACTCTTAACTGCTTTCTTTCATGCCGTATACATTCTATTATCACCTCCCATATGTTGTACTTGTACTGAATGATCATAGACATCCAAATTGCTCCATAATGTACCATGGTGATTGAAATGAGAATGGTCCTAGTGTCCCAGAGATTTGCATGCTTGATTTTCACTTGGTGCAACTGTTTGGGGGGGGTGGTGGTAAGGAGGTGTGGCCTGATTGAAGGAGCTGAGTCACTAAGCTTGGGCTTTGATTTAAAACATATACCTTTTCTTGTTAGCTCCTCTGATCTCTCTCTCTCTCTCTCTCTCTCTCTCTCTCTCTCTCTCTCTCTCTCTCTCTTTCTCTCTAGCTTGTGGACCAGATTTTAGCATTTAGCTACTGTTGATGTACCATGCCTGCTGCCATGTTCCTCATCATAATAGTACAGGACTCAACTAGTCTTTGTAACAATAACTAAATTATTGCTTTCACAAATTAAATGCTTTCTTTTAAGGATTGACATGGCCATAACTAACACATGCACCCTTCATCATCTGTATCAGTACACTACTAAGCCCTCTGGCTGCAGTATTCCCACTCTCTTCTTCCATTTGACCTAAACTCAGTTATTTTGAAAAAAAAAATGCATCAGGTAAATGTCCTCCTATCTTGCATGTCCAACACATTATTAGTTTTTTGAAATGAATGTTATATTACCAGTTGCTGTAGATAGAATCTGTGTTTTTTGACAAATTTATATATGAAACACTAATCCACAGTAGATTATTGAGGTGGGCCCTGTTTATTTTATTTGCTTATGAAATATATGATCTGATGAATGAATGGTATTGATGCACTTACAGAAGAAGAGAAGGAGCTCTCATTGCCCTCTTCTGCCATTTGAGGACTCAGCAAGCATCTATAAACCAGGAATTAGATTCTCTTGAAGCACTTTGACTTTGGACTTTCCAGTCTCTAGAGCTATGAAAAGTAAATATCTGTTGTTTATAACCCAATTTTATTACAATTATGAGTCAGCTTAAACTCAGTAAGGCAATAGGATTGACAAGTGCCACAATGTTTCAGTTGAGGTAGGGTAGTCTTACTTAGGGGTATACATCCACAAAGAGTTAATAGAATCTGGGATTAAAAATTGACCATCTGATATATCTTCTTTAGTGTTATAAATAATATAAGTTTCTGCATTTCAAATCAACTAGAATTGTTAGGATAACAATGATGCTAGTTTCATCGATTAGCTGGCATGCCCTTAGCCTTAGGCAGGACATGAATGTTGCTCATTTACTTTCTAAATTAAAGATCTGAATTTAAAAGGCAACCCAAAGAAGAAAAAGAAAAAGAATGATAGTATAGTTTATACTGGAATTCTCCTCTGTGGGTACGGTCATGGTTTTACAGGTTTTTCTCCTTTGTATATCGTTGCTGTAGATGTAAGTATTTTTCATGTAAAATAGAGTGGAGAAGTACATAATAGATGCACAGTACAAGGATAAAGTAATCTTCAGCTACTTTTAGTCATTTTAAAGTAGAAGAATCTACACCAGTAATTGGCCACAAGGAAGGTTAAGGTAAGCATCATGAAACAAAGTGAATTTTACCTCCTACTTCCCTTCTCAAGCTTTCTCCTAATGTGGTGGTACATGCTTTTAGTCACAGCACTCGGGAGGCAGAGGCCGGCAGATCTCTGTAAGTGTGAGGCCAGCCTGGTCTTTAGAGAAAGTTACCGGACAAGCAGGGCTATAACACAGAATTTTTCCCCAATACAGTCTCTTTCCATGTTCATGTCTTAATTTATTTTCTGACAACCCACTGATTACAACTAGTATTAACTATACGTGCATGCATGTCATGGTATCCACTGGAGCATAGGGAGTTTACCTGTGACAGTGCATTAAAAGAATGCTTTATCTCCTCCACCAGCTATCAATACCCACTTGCTCTTCAGTAAGAGGTGGAGTCTGCAGATAAACTGCTCCATCTATACTGATATTTGGGTCCATTGACCTTGTGCATCTAAACGCAGCTGGTATAAGTTTATGCACAAGACTGTGAATTCCAAAAGACAACATTTCATAGTTCTTTCCCTCATTATCTAGCTCTTAAGTTTTTGCACCTAATTTTCCCTTTTCTAAACCCTGATCATGCCTCATTGTATATAGATATGAAATTCTTAAGAATAAGGAAAAATAATTAAAAAAAAATAAAAGAAGAAAGGGGTAGTAAAGCTGAATAAATGCCTTAATTTATTGTTAATTTATTGTTTAATTAAATGTTCCTTTCCTAGTCTTCTCTTTTACCTGTAACTTCTGCTCTACGGGGACCTGATGCTTCTGTGGTTACTTGCATACACATGAAAAGTCTAGAATCTGTCTCTCTCTCTCTCTCTCTCTCTCTCTCTCTCTCTCTCTCTCTCTCTCACACACACACAGTATCTTTCCACTTAGTATGTCAATTGAAAAGCAATTCCCTAGACTCGTGCCTAAAATACTCTCTTATTAAATTGAACTACATTTATTTATATTAAATATATTCTAATTTTCAACGGAAATGATTGTCTACTTATTAGATCAATGAATATAAATATATCTACACTATCTACCACAACATATTAAGAAAGTTGGTGCTATGGTGATAGCACACACTGTAGTAACAAAGATTAAGTGGAATTTTTCCCAGTAAATTGGGAATTAGATTTGATCTAAACCAGGTAAATGTAAGAGATGAAACTCAGAAGAGGGCGTCTTAGCATGAGACATTCTAAAGAGAAGACTGAGAACATAGAGAACAAGACCAGTGATGTGGGAGCTCGAATGCAATTCTCCACAAACCTATGAGAAAGCATGAGTGTCCAAGTGTCTGTTTCCAATTTCTTTAAAGTTGAGTCTTATGATGCTGGGTAAAGCATATTACGTTTGTGAATCTGGAGCCATTATTCAAAATGACTTTGGTGAAAAATAATTTCAGGGACCTTGCATCTCTGATACGAGGATGGATGATTTTATTGGGAAACACAGGTGGCTGTCTATCAGATGGTTTCTGATGTGTTTGATCTCTCAGCTTTCATTCTTCGGAGATTTATTGTAGTGTTTTATTGTTTTTGATATATAACAATGTTCTTAAAGACTAGACTCAGCACAGATTCTTTGAATAAGATGGTGACACTGAGCAGTGGTTTTGAGTAATTAGGGTCACTTCTCAACATTTCTCAGGCTTCCCAGATGATGGAGGTCAGGTGACACTCGTCTTGCTTGACTCTTACACTTTTGTTGCATCTCACTGTTTCTATGATTAAGTTCCACAAAGGCAATCACTCCTAAATGCCTGCCATATACACCCAAATAATAAGTGTTTATTTTTGTCAAATGACTCAGACCTAATGTCTCTTCTTGAGAATTCTTTATTAGGAATTCTCTCAAACTTGAAAACAGGAGGAATGATGAAGAGAAGGAATATTTGTTTGATCAGCTACTGGCAAACACAAGGAGTCATTTAAATCCCCAGTATGGGTTGGCAACCATTTCCTATCCACTTAGCAGGTGCTTAACTGCTCCCTTTGCACTATAATTTTGATGAGAGTTACATGACTTTGAGATGTAAGTTTCTAAGGTATCAGTTATTTAAATTTTAAGGTGAGGAGAGGGGTTACTCTTATCACAAAACTGTTTTGAGAATCAGCTTTTTATAGCTCTAAGGTCTTTTGTATGGAAATGCCAGTTTCAAATATTCACTGCATGCTGTTCCCTCAGCAGGTCACACACTTCTCCCCCATCTCACTAATGAAGAAGTGGAAGAGATAAAAGCCAGGATCAGAATGGGAAATAATGCAGATAAGGAAGCCAAGGAGACTCAGGGAAAGCGAGCATCTTGCCAAAGATCACACACCCATAATTACTAGTTAGACAGACATCCCCAGTGAGTTGTTCTAGTCTCATTGGTGCACAGAGTGCATCATGGTTGGAAGAGGTCTTTAATAAAGACCTTTATTAATAAAGTGCTTTGTTTTCTATCACCCAGCATCCTTTTAATTGTATTGTCTATTTTATCTTATTAAATTCTTACAAACCGTAAAGGGCAACCTTGAGAGAACCAGCTCATCACTATTCTTGCCCTGTGAACAAATCTACTTCTGCACACCATGAAGGAGCATCATCCTTAAGGTCACATTGCGGGTAAGTACCTCAGCTAAGATTCTAGACTGGACCGTTTGGATATGCTGTCACTGCAACTTCCCAACTCTACCCTGCTGACTCTCAAGTTGACTCTCTTCTGTCTTGCTAGTAATCTTTAAATAAAGAAACAGAAACAGAAGAACATCAAGTTCATCTTTACTCAATCAGTCTGAGAAATGGTTGTTAGCTGCACTGAATTGTTTCACTTTTGTTTACTTGCAGATCAAATTTTACAAAACTACTTCAGCAGCTTCATTATATCCTCGCACTGATTGTTCCTGGATCTCCCACTCTACCCAGAATCACCTCATAATGTTTCTCATTGCTATATGAATACTTATTCCCTACTTTCTTAGTACAGCACCTCTGTGCCTGTAACATCTTAGACATGTGGCTTGACAAGACAGAGATTACAACAGGCTACTTAAATCAATTGATCCTGATATCATGGTACTTCCTTGTGTCTCTGGTTCATGGTCCATCATTACCTAGGAAAGACCAGTAGGTCTTGGTATCTCAGACAGAACTGGTGGCTTTTTCTCAAATCATGTATTTTGTATTTATGAAGCTATTTTGAAATCTGATGTAAGTGGCTTTCTACATGTAAGCAACATTTCTACTGTTACTAAAAACAAGAAAAGACAGTAAATCCAAAGCAACCTTTTCAGAAAGGACAACCTTGTTGAGTGTGATAAAGTTAGTAGCTATAAACACTCTGGGGTCCTTCATTTGAGTTCAGTTAGTGGGAAATGGTTGCTGGAAATTGCTGCTTAAGCAAGTTTTATGGGTTTTTCATAATGAATTCTCTGGGATTTGGTTGAGGTTTTGAATGTTAAAAGGTGTTTATACTCAGCAGCATCATTTCTGAAGGTGGAAGTTTTCAGGTGTGAGGATAGTGATGTATTAATTTCACATTAGTTAAAATTTTAATGAAAATATGTGTGCACCCATGAGTAAATGAAAGGGAACATTTCTCTTCCTAGCAGCAAAACCTTCTGCTGACCTAGAAAATGGGTGTAGCACCAAATATTTCAAATTGATTTTCTTTGCTTCATTGTGGCATTCTGAATTGACACATTGTTTTTATCCTGCTATATTATACAACTTATTTTAAAGGAGATATTATTCAATTTAAAAAGAATATATTGTTTTTGTATGAGTTCATGTATAAAGTACTAAAATAATTGTTTTTTTTTCTACCTTGCAGAGAAATTTTATCACATTAAGGCTAAAAGTCTTTTTGTTTTGAATTATTTGTGAGAACATTTTTTATGACATTTAGTCTCCAATTAAGTCACAGTTTTTACAGCCAAGTAATGATGAAATCATCACAAGTTCCATAATTGAAAGGGTAAGTCAAATAATGTAACAGAAATTTAATAAAAGCATTCTTAATGGCAATTCTGGAAAAGAAAATTATAAAACATTTAATGTGTTAGTTTGCTGTCTATGTGTTTGGGGAGGATCCAAGGTTATACTGGAAGCCAAGAGGAAACAGGCATCCTTGAGAAGTGGCTCCACCATCATCGAACCTATTGTTTAGTGAAGAAGTAAAGGTAATTAAAGAACAATTAGTAAACTCAAGAAGAAATGTATATCTGTAGGATTTTCTGTGAATGAGTTATAGTCTACTATTCCCCACATTCCTTTTTTTCTTTCCTTGTGATTTATGTTAGGAAAATTCTCAAAGAGTTGTATAATATAGAAGTAGTTCCCCTACTTGGAGAAGTGGAAAGATTTAGACAGTGAAAAGAATGAGTAACTTGGGCCTTTTCATCATTTGTAGAAGAGAATTTCATGAGCTTTTGGCACCCAGTTCTCATTCATTCATTATGTCTTCTTCCATTCTAAATACCACACTCTCTTTGTAACCAAACCGCAGGCTGCAATCCATCCTGTTGACAACCTTATTGTCAGAGGACACTTCTTGCAGAGGAAGCAGAAATAACTCTATGTCATGGACACAGAGCCATTTTCACACTTGAATAGGAAAGAACACATGATCTGGAAATGCCTTAGGGATGCTGCTAAGGATATTCACAGGCATTCTGGGCTAGAATTAAACTATCACTTCACACAGTGTTCTATGACATATCCCATCTTTATTCTTCACCACCCAGAATATTTCCTTTAATGATGCTATTCCTGTTATCTTCTCATGATTGCATGTGTATCTTTGAAATATTTTCTCAAATGCCCTCCTCTCTCCAGTGCTTACTTACAGACGCCATCCACCCTTCATTAGAACCTCTGAAGCATCTAGTATGTTCTTCACCTATCCCATCTTCTCTGTCTTGTAATGGAGTCCTTTGCATTCATCTTTCACCCAATCCTCACTACTCTGAGCCATATGTATGTATGTACGTACGTACACACACACACACACACACACACACACACACACACACACACACATACACTGTATCTTTCTACATAGTATGTCAATTGAAAAGCAATTCCATTGACTTGTGCTTAAAATACTTTCTTATTAAATTGAATTAAATTTATTTATATTAATATATTCTAATTTTAAACTGAAATGATTGCCTATTTATTAGATCAATGAATGTAAGTACATTTACACTATCTACCACAACATATTAAGGAGGTTGGTGCTATGATGATTAAAAACTCAAAGAGTGAAGTTATGTTAAGAAAAAAAATAAAAAATAATCAGGATTCTGCCACTTTGTCTATTTGAATAAATTATATAAGCATAGTAGGAGTGAGTCAGCACATTCTGTCTAGCGGTCTGCAATGGCCCACATATGTGCAGCAAGTACTTCTGCATTTGCTAACTGCAGAACCCGACTGTTACCTGAAGAAAAAGACCAGGTGTGTGTGATAAGGGCAGCCAATCTTCTATTGCCAGCTCTGCAGGATGAGCAGTTACAAACCAAGGAGACATTTTCAGAGGATATAAAGGTACTGTCCAATCCTACAATAAATGAATTTGCTTCTACTTTTCACCTGGCTCGCAGAGTTTGTGTTGTTGATTCTGTGCCTTCTTGCATCCTATCTGCAAGGACCATCCTGAGCAGCCAAGAACTAGGGCAACATATCTGCTTCTCTCCCTTTAGCTTTTTCATAATTAAAATCAGATAATATTTTTACTGTTTAAAAAAAGGTTTTTGCTAGATAGTCCCGTTAATATTTAACATACAATCTGAGGTTAGTTAACACAAACTACCATCCTTTCAAAGCTACATCTTTTCATGTAGCTATCATTAGGTTCTGGGAATATATTGATGTATACATAATAATCTCCTAAGCATCTTTTATTCCAGAAGAAAACCAACGAACAGATGGTAAGAGTTCATGTGACTAGGGTTATGCCTAAGCAGTATGTGGCAGCAAGCCTCTTTCCTGTACCCATATGACCATGAGTTATTAGGACTATAAACTGATCTTTCAGATGAGCAGATATCTGCTTTTAGTCCCAATAGTTTAGCTGAGAAGCAACATAGAGCTTCTGATTTTACATTAGCAGTAAATGAGTGTAATGTATGATTCCATGGCCATAGGAAAAAAATGTTTCTCCCAGTACTTTAATGTACTTTATGGACATAAAACATCATAAAGATATTCAGTCAGCGGCTCAAGAGTGAGGATTTGGTTAAACGTTTTCCTAAAATAAAACCAACCAATTTGAAGTGGCTGTCACAGGAGCACAGCATGTGGCTGGTGTAAATAATATCACTTCATTGAAGAAAACCGATTTTCCCCCCTCTTCTCTCAGTTATAAACTGTGAATCGCTTCCTGGCTAAGGGTGGGTTTCTGTGCGTCCTTCCTCTTTTCTCATGCTGCAATTTTGGCTGGCATGAGCTTTTCAGGTTTTATGCACACTAACACACTCTCTCTGCAAGTTTGTATGTACTGTTTGTATGTACTTCTGTCTGGGAAATGTGGTTCTCTTGAAGTCCTGCAACACCTCTGGCTCTTGTAATCTTCTGCACATATCTCTGAGCCTTAAGAGCCCATTATTATATGTTGTTAATACAAATATAACATTATAGGGTGCTGGTGATGGTGGTGGTAGAGATGGAAGAGGAGGTGTGTGTGTGTGTGTGTGTGTGTGTGTGTGTGTGTGTGCGTGTGTATTGCTTTTAAAAGAGAGAAAGAACATGAAATTGTGTCTCTGTAGTTTAATGGGGAGAGTCTTCATGGAGTTTGGGGAGAGAAAAAATATGGCAAAATATATTGTATGAAATACTCAAAGAATGAATAAAAACATTAAAAATACCTTAGTATAAGAAAACAGTCTCATTTAACTTTTACAAGAATAAAGTGCCATTTCAGTCCCCTGCTCTGAATTATTACAGAGAACAATAGGAAATGCTACTTTCTTCGAGCTGGCTCACTTTTATACAGATTTATAGGTTAAAGTTGTCTTGTACCAATACAAAAGCAATTGTTTACCCTTTTTAACTCTGCATAGTCACACACAAGAAAAATGAAATTTTGTGCATTTTCCTTTATCACTTGGATTCGTGTATCCTTGTCACTATAAACTCATCACTAGTTTCCAAAAATGTATGCTTATCTACCCAGCAGTCTAGCAGCAGACTGTTCTGCTCACTGTGACTTAATGAGTAAAGTGAGAAAGGGAAATTTTGGAGTAAGAAAGATGGATGAAAGTTTCAACATATATGGAAGTAGAGTCTTTTACACAGTACCCAAGAAAACTGCCCTCATGCTACCAGCATTTAAATATCAAAATCTTCCTGCTCTCTCATCTAAGTTTCCCTAAGTTCATGGCCTATTTTTCTTTAACTGTCATCATACACACACACACACACACACACACACACACACACACACACACACATACACACACACTCACACACATATTCCTAAATACAGAAATACATCCTACTCAGTCTGAATAGTTTTACTTGTATACTTGTTTTCATGGTTGAACATTTGGTATTGCATAACTAATTATTTTCCTCTTTCCTACTTCTCACTTTCCACTCTCAGATTCCTTAGTTGCAGGTAGTTCTTAGCATAGGGTTGAGACCCTGTGGGTTTTTCCCTGTTACTTATCTAGGTTCCTTCATAAACCGTGAGTCTTCAGCAGATGTCAATCATAATCACTGTCATCACTATCACTCATTTCATGAACTTATCTTGCATAATCCTAGCCAAACAAGATAAAAAATTTAACCTAACCCACCATAACATTAGGGATAGAAGTAAGAGTTAGAAGGTGTTTAAAACTTCAAGTGTTGTTAGTGGAAGATATAGGTTTGAAACTCCACTAGGTATTCAATGTTGAGAGCAAACAAATGAACATTGAATATATATATATATATATATATATATATATATATATATATATATATATATATATATATATATCTGTGATTCCAAGAAGGCTGCAAAAGACAATTTGAAAGTTGTCCTTCTGGAAGGAAGACCAATGTTTCAATGATATTTAATTGTGACTGTCAAATTGATTGGATTGTGTAATATCTAAATGGTAAGTCAAGCACACATTTGGGTCTTTCTGTAAGGAGTGTTGACAGAGATAAAAACCTAAGGGATACGAATGGCCTACTAGCCCTAATTTAGACAGTACTATCTAACCTCTATAAAATAGAAAAAAAAATGCAAGCTTCCAACATATATATAGTGGCACAGAAGATCCATTACCTGTCCATAACTGGGATATGGGAACATAGTGAGAAAATACTGAAGCAATGCAAGATGAAATCTAGCTGGCAAGCACTAAATTCTGTAGCTTCAAGTTCAATATCATAGGGCTTACATAGTTCTGCCCTCTAGCTTTGCTGCATGTAACATTATTTATCCTGTTGTTTGGTTCTAATTCCCGTGTGTGCAGTTATTTCTAGTAAATAGTCTATGTCTTTGCCATCTCAATATCTTGGAGTCACAAATCCAACACAAGCTTCACTTCAATGACTTTATGCAATGGCCTATCAAGATCTCAGTGCAGGAACTTCCATGGCACATGCCTAGCCTCAGTGGCTCTCTAACACAACAGAGGAAGATTTGTGACCCTAAAGCCGGAATAGACGGAAAACACTGTCCTGGTTGACTCCATGTTTGGAATTGACCATGGCTTAGCTTAAAGCAATTTGAGAAATTTGGTAGTCTGAATGAGAATGACACTCATAGGCTCAGATATTTGAATACTGTATCTGTAGTAGTAGGTCCTATTTGGGTAGATTAAGAAGATGTTGCCTTGCTAGAAGAAGTAGTTCACTTGGAGTCGGTTTAGGTTTTGAAAGCTTAAAGACTAGTATAATTTTGTGTTTCTTCTCTGCTCTTGCCACCAGCAACTATGTCCATTTGCTACAATGCTTCCTTGCCATGATGGTGATAGACTCTTACACCTCTGGAAGCATAGGCTCCAAATAACCCCCTTTGTCCCATAAGTTGACTTGGTCGTGGTGTTTTATCACAAAAATGGGAAATTAACCCAGATAAGTATCTATATCATGTACTCTTGGGGACTTTCTTCATACTGACCTCAAAATAGCCCTTTTGATAAATTATTTTAACCTTTTCATGGGTCTCAAGACTGTCTAAGTGAGTATCCTAGCAGAAGCAATTAAGAACGGCTTGTCATATTTTAATTCGATTTCAAATATTAGTTCTAAATCAAATAATCTAAACATGGACTCAAGAAGAGATTAGAAAAAGAAGTAAATTAATAAAATACTAAAAAGTTCATAGATATCAATTATACATCTAGGTAGACTACAAAAAGGTACAACAAACATATAGATAACAATAAGTCTAATTTTATAAATTACTTTCCCTTAAATTTCAAAAAATTGATGTTACAGAAATAGTTTTAGAGTATCAAAAAGGAAAATTCATTTTTTGAGATTATGTAAAATAGACAGAATGATGTTTTTACATGCTTACATGCTAATTATATCTTCAAAAATTGAATAAATATTAGAAAAATTTTTATTAAATTCAAGAGAAAGACAAAATAGCTATGATAATTAGCAGTTTAACTAAAGTACTGATCATACATTATTAAATATAATAACTAAGGTGGTTAAGAATTGAAAGATAACTTATTTATAGAATTTATAGAATTCCATTTATAGAAGAATCAAAGAAAATGTACAACCTATTCACAAATTCAATACTTACAAAACTGTTCAAGTGTGTGGTTTGTTTGAAAGCATCACTTTGGAATTCTAGGAATTATTGATCACTGACAGGTGCAGCGAACTCTCTCACTCCGGAAGATTAGTGTATTGTTAGCTTATTTTCATCTGACCAAACTGAAGCTAAATGTCTTGCCCCAAGTCAGATAGCTAATAATAGAAGAATCTTAAATGATACAGAGGAAGACCATACCCTTAAAGTAATGTTTATAAACTGGAGTAATAATTGATTTGACCGTTAAAAGGAAAGCAAAGTTAGTATTTCCCCTAAAAAGTTACAGAACATGGGATGCTGAGGTGGTCAGCATGTTGAAGTATTCTCAATTATTTTCCTATATCAGCGTGCAAGCTCAGACATGCAGAGGATGGCTGTGTCAACTATTATTTTGCCCTTAACTAGATTAGATTGTGCAGTTGAAATGAGCTGTAGAGATTCCATAAATCAGTTTTCTTAAGATAGTAAGAGTCACTACTAATCTAGAAGACTTAAACTTGTATGGACATGCTGGCAGGGAAAGATCATGTACTTTTAAAACTTTCTTTTATTTTTATATATAATATAATAATTATATATAATTATGTTATCTGCCCCTTCAATTTTTCCCTCCAAATTCCCTCTCAAATAACCCCTTTGCTCTATTTCATATTCATGAATTTTAAAGAATGAAGTGTTGTTATATAAATATGTGTGTGTGTGTGTGTGTGTGTGTGTGTGTGTGTGTGTGTATATATATATATATATATATATATATATATATATATTCATATAACAACCTGCTTAGAATGTATGTTACTTATATGTATATTTTCAGGGCTAAACATTTGGTATTTGATGACTAGTTGGTGGGGAATAGTCTTTCTTGTGGAAGACTACTTTTTTTCTAATAGCAATCAGGACCATTATCGAAAGCTATAGCCAATCAAAATACAGAGATGTGGAGTCCAGTTTCTCTTTTGAGTTGTTGGTATGAGTTGTCCAAGAGATTTCCCAAACATCACAGGCTATTATATTGCCCTTGCTTGCTTCCCCCCAGAGGTGGAAGGTAAATCCCTACAGCTAAAGACATAATACACTTCACACACAGACACAGAAGCCCCTGAGTCAAGTCAGAAGTACTGACTTGAATGTCCTCTTCCTGAGGACCAGTTCTTACTATATCAGAAGGCACCATGCAAGCTTCCAAAGGAGGGAAACAAGCAATAGTTCTTTATCGATCTATGATACATAAGAACCACAACACTGACAAGCATGGCAAAACAAAACAAACAAACAGAAACCAAAATAAAACCAACAAAATAAAGAACAACAACCAAAAAAAAAAAAACACCCCAAAAACTCAAAACCAATCAAGCAACCAACCAACCAAAGAAACAAACAAACAAACAAAAAAACCCAAACAGCAGGATGTAGTAGTGCCATGCATACCTCTGTAGTAATGACAGCCCTTGAGTTGGATTTAAGACCCACTTAACAATAGGGAAATCACAACTAATACCTAGCTTACGCATAGTGAAGTCTTAAATCTTGGAGGAGATCTACAATCTCTAATTTACTAAATCAGCACAACCCCTACCTAAATTAGAAATATTTGTATTTATAGCCACAGATAAGTGTAGTTCTCAGCCTTCATCCAGAAAACTTCTTTTTGCAACAGCCAAGATCATTCTTGAAAGCTACAACCAACCAACCAAAATACAGAGTTGTAAAGCCCAGTCTTAGAGCATATACCTACAAGGCAATCTATGCACCGAGGATTGGTGATAAAGAGAGAGGGTGGAAGTGTTTATAAAACCCAGAGAATCAGAACTTTTTCTGTGAGGTTGTATCTCTTAGTAATGTCTAAAGCTATACCCAAAAAGCCTCACCAACTTGACAGCCTATACATGAGCTTAACAAGGATAACAATAGACATGCTAAAGTGACCTCTTGAAGTGAGCTGTCTGCAGCCACCAGACACTAGAAAATGGAGTCAGGAAATGAATCCTGTCAACAATATGAACTCGGACAAATAATAGATTCTGTGACTAAGAGATAGCATGGTCTTTGAGAACTTATAACAATCTTCTACTTTAGCAAATGACAAAGTCAATATCTAGAGCTGGGAAGTCAGCAGCTGCCAATGAATGGACAGTAGACCCAGCTTAGTCCCACTTTGTATTGCTCAGAGGCATTCTATGCATTAGAAACTCACCTGTACACCCGTGAGACATTACCTTGGACTTTTGAGGAGTACAAATTTTACCTCCCCTCTACTTACTATAGTAGTCTGCTTTTATTTAACTGCTTTCAGAGAACAACGTGTATATAAGGTACAGTAAAAGCAATCACATATAGAAGTAATCAAGTAAGTTTTGCATCTGTGTAAATAGTTGCAAAAGGATGTTCTAGAAACAGTTTGAAAAGGCAGAATCATTCTCCTGTCACAGGAGCAAGCTCCCCAGAATAGGGAAGTCTAATTTGCTCACAAGCTCTCTCATTTGCCTTCAGTGAGATCAAAAGGCAAGGCCTCTGCCAGTTCAGCAGAGAGAAACTCAGCTTTTGTGATATGTTTTGGTCTCTGAGGCAGGAGGTTGACTTTAGGGATGACAGATAAAATAGCTTGGTTTGTCATTTATATCGCTGTGCACAGATGGTTTCCAGGCATCTTTAGACTCTTTCTCAGTATGATTTACTGTACCTTCATCATGTCCCAGGAGACCAGGTGAGATATCCACCACTAAGCAGATATTGTTGGCTGTGAATTGTGCTATTCCAAAGGAACCATATGGTTGCATTTTGGAATTTAAAATGATGTTATTACTTATGAATTAAACTTTAACTGTCTGTTTGCCAAATGTGAAAATATACTCAAGGGAGAAATTTTTCCCTCTCTCTGTCTCTCTTTTAAGGATTATATTAAGAATCACTTAAAGAAATCCAATGCACTAAACTTTTTTTTCTGATGAAACTATTGTGTCATTATATTTTAAATATTTAGTTCAGTTTTAATAAAGTGTGTGTGTGTGTGTATGTGTGTGTGTGTGTGTGTGTGTGTGTGTGTGTGTGTGTGTGAATGTGAGTTTGTGAACATGTGAGTACAAGTGACTGTGGGTCGAGGTGATAACATAAGTTCCCACGGAATTGGAGGTACGGAATTGTGCTTGATGTGGGTGTAGGGACTAGAACTCAAGTCCTCAGCAAAAGCAGTGTATGTAACTGATTAGCCATATTTCCCATTATCTTGAGCCATATTTTAATTCAATTATATAAATATGAACAATTTGCATCAATATTTTGTAAGACTCAGTGGAAGACAAACTAGGTATTAGTATCAAGCAGGCCATATAAGAAATGTAAAAAGTAGAGTTGAGGGTATATTTCAGTGGTAGAACTTTATAGCAGGCCCGGGGCTCTGAGTTCAATTCCTAGGAGTACCAAACAGAAAAACAAAGGCAGCAAAGGAAGCAATAAAATATGTGCTTCTTTGAAAGAGAAAGTAGAGCTTATCAGTTGGGTGAGCTCAAAAATGGTTTTCGAGCTGACTAGGTGTTCTGTTTGCTTAGCCTTAAGGAAGATCAAAAATAGACAAATTGAAGGTGATCATTTCACACATAAAATCACATTGGCATCGAAAGAATACAGTATATATTTTATACAGGAAGAAACAGAAAATGCTTTTACATAACTGAAATGTGATTGTTCCCCTCAATAAACAATTTTTAAATTTTAATCGCCTATTCCAAGAGAACTATTTCTCTCGTAGACTGAATTCTATGCACCCATGTACCCCAGAAAAAAAAAAAAAGCAAAATCTAGAAGATGATTGTAGCTAGCAGCTATTGAGGCAACCTGAGTCGGCCTAAGTCATGCCTTATGCCATGCCTTTACTGCTCTGGAAGAACTAAGCTGAAGGGCTAAATGCTTTGTCTAAAGTTACATTGTTAGGAACAAACCTTGGGTTTAAACCACAGTAGAAAACACTACTTACTTTTACATAAATTACTTCTTTGAGGCCACAAGTTCAGTATGCAGACTGTAGCACTGTTTTCTATTTGCATGGTTTTATTATTTTATTTCTCTTAATTTACTAGTTCTGCAGTGGGAAAATGAAGTTAAGGGTCATGGGAGAAGTTTAGAATTGACACCTCAGGAAGTGAATGAAGAAAGATAACCTAAAGTACTGTTGAGGGCAGGACAAGCCAGCAGACAATGACCCACTCTGAAAGTTCAGGGTTGTGTGGCTGAGGTCTGAAGTTGTTGGAGAAACTTCACAGGCATGATCTTGTCCAGAAGGCTACATCCTGAATGGACATAGAGGTGTTCTTGTGGAATTAGCTCCTATTCACAAACAGACTTTTTATTTTCGGTAGTCTTATATCCATATCTTTATGTGATGGGTTTAGTTTTGATTCTGATTTAATATTTCTGTTTCTCTTTTATTTAAAAGATATTTTATATATATATATATATATATATATATATATATATATATATATATATTATCTTTTTAATAATAGCTTGTATCCAACCCTGGTTTGTAGAGATTTATTTGTTTGTTTGTTTATTTATTGGATATTTTCTTTATTTACATTTCAAATGTTTTCTCCTTTCCAAGTTTCCCCTTTGGAACCTCCCTATCCCATACACCTTCCCCATGCCTCTATGAGGGTGCTCACCCATCCACCCACCCACCCACTCCTGCCTTCCCACCCTGGTATTACCCTACACTGGGGCATCGAACACCCTCAGGCTCAAGGGCCTCTCCTCCCACTGATGTCCAACCAAGTTATCCTCTGCCACATATGCAGCCAAAGCCATGGGTCCCACCATGTGTACTTTTTTGTTGGTGGTCCAGTCTCTGGGAGCTCTGTGTGTGTGTGGGGGGGTCTGGCCTCCCTGTCCCTCCATGGTGCTTCAAACTCCCTCAGCTCCTTCAGTCCCTTCTCCACCTCCTCTATTGGGGACCCTGTGCTCAGTGCAGTGGTTGGCTGCAAGCAGAGCATCTGCCTCTGTATTTGTCAGGCTCTGTCAGAGCCTCTCAGGAGACAGTCATATCAGTCTCCATCAGCAAGCACTTCTCAGCATCCACAATAGCATCCGGGTTTAGTGACTGTATATAAGGTGGATCTCCAGGTGGAACAGTCTCTGCATGGTTTTCCTTTAGTCTCTGCTCCACACTTTGTCTCCATATTCCCCCCTGTGAGTATTTTGTTCCCCCGCCTAAGAACGACTGAAGCATCCACACTTTGTTCTTCCTTCTTCTTCAGCTTCATATGGTCTGTGAATTGTATCTTGGGTATTCCAAGCTTTGGGGCTAATATCCATTTAGCCTTGAGTACATACCCATTGTGTGTGTTCTTTTGTGACTGAGTTACTTCATTCAGGATGATAGTTTCAAGTTCAATCCATTTGCCTGCGAATTTCATGAAGTCATTGTTTTTACTCCATTGTATAAATGTACCCATTTTCTGTATCCATTCCTTTGTTGAAGGACATGTAGGTTGTTTCCACCTTCTGACTATCATAAATATGGCTGCTATAAACACAGTAGAGCATGTGTCCTTATTACATGTTAGAGCACCTTCTGAATATATGCCCAGAGATCTTTATGTATTTTTCCTGGTGATATTTATCATCTTTCCCAACTGCTTCCAGATCCTCTCTTCCTTCCACACCCACCTGTCTTTGTGTCTTTGTTGTCATTGTCCTCTTCTTCCTCCTCCTCCTGTTTACTTTTGTAAAACAGTAAAAAGTAAATCAACATACTATGAAGGATTCTGTTTTTGAAAAAGCCAGATGTGTATATGATTCACCACATGCAAGTTACTTTCCTACTAATAATACCTATCAACATTACAGTATTCACACTCAGAACTTCCTAAGGAAGCCAGAGAGCTTATGAGGGATATTTAACATTGGAAGGTGGAGCCTTAGAGGATCTTCTTCAATTATAAGCTGAGTTCTCTGGTCTTTGAACCTAAAGTAAAGTGAAATTTTGAAAAGCAGACATTTTTGAAAATTTCTGAATTGAAGAATCTGAGGATGGGTTCAAGGTCATTGAACAGAATTATAGAAAATAAAAGAAGAGAGGTTTGTATATAAACTACTCAGACCTCTGGACAATCCTTGCACCATTCATGTGTGGACTGACTCTAAACAATCCTGTTGAAGCAATAAATGAATAGATAAATTAATTAATTTATTAATATTAAATTTGCAGTTCACATCTAACTAAGTAGTTGTTTGCCAAAAAAGCAAAATAGCACAGTTATTTGGAACAATAAATATTATTCATCAAGGGAAAGGAAAATAACAATAACTATAAACACAAAGAAGCAAATACCCAGTAAGACAAAACAATGCACAAACATCCCCCACAAACACAATGAAAAAAATGTATAACACATACATGGAGCTTATTTTGGGTTGAAAAGCTATACCTCGGGACTGCGACCTGCCTTGTGACTGATATAGCCAGCATCACTCCACTGGAGAAAACTGACTTTACTTTCCTTACCCATCGCCAGTAGTTTCTTGATGTGGGAGTTGGGGTTCTTTGTGCCACTTCCTCTATCAGTACTGGGGTCCTATCTGGCTTGAATGTGTGCAGCTCTTGTCTGTGCTGCCTCTGTATCTATAGTTCATATAGTTCCTCTGGTGTTTGGAAAGCACTTTCCTTGAAGCCATTTATCTCCCTTGGTTCTTACAATCTTTTGCCTCATTTGCATATATCCCTGAGTCTTGAACAGAGGCTTTTGATGAAGTCATTTCATTTGGGACTGAATGTGGCAAAGGCTCTCACTCTCTCCACACTGTCCAGTTGTCGGGTTATTGTTGTAATTGCCAATTACTGCAAGTTGCTTCTCTGACGAGGCTTCAACAACACTCTGATCTACTATGGGCATAGCAATATGTGATCAGGAATGATTTTATTACTATATGGAGTGAAATTTTAGCTAAATGTTAGTCGTTCTAGTAGAAAGTTGCCTTAAGAATATCTTCTCACAAAATATATTACCAGAAAACTAATGTTTATAAAAGCAACCTGTTAAAAAAAAATGATTGCACCAGGCAGTTGTCAATAAAAGTAACAATTCACAATTAAAAAAAATAAAAACAGTTGCAGCGAGCACTGTTTTTGAAAGGGGAGGTTTGTCTCTGATAGAAGGAGAATACAAGAGATACATGGTCTCACACAAGTGAGATACAAGTTGATAATAGCTGTGATGTCCTTCCCTTTCTTGCCTGTAGCTCTCCTTGTCTTTCATCTACGCTATAGCCAAAGCATGTGAGCTGTGTTAGCCCCATTTACTTGTTTATCTCATTTAATTAGATGTATCCCTTAACCACTCATAGACGTTTGAGGATATTACATAAAGTAGCACATAGAAATAAAATGAAATATAGATATCAATGTAGATTTCAGAAATAATAATAGAGGAATACTCTAAACATCTTGAAATATATAGGTAAGGAATCACAATATGTTCTATGTGATGACACAAATTTAACCACAGTCCTCTACTACAACAAGACAACCCTCAAGTAATGACTTACTTGACATTAAAATATTAACTAAGTGTATATGGTGATGTAGAGATGGGTGTCATGACTGACAAACTCAAATGACATAGTATTGCATATACTCTACATATAACCAAGTATAGCATATTTGTTAAGGCAAGGTACAGAAAACCAAGTACAAAGCAAAGAATAAGGGGCATACTAACAGAGAATAAAGTCAAGAAAAGTTCCTTTTTTCTTCTTGAATTGTGTTGTTATTATATTTATGTGATAAATATGCCATAAGATAGCTTTGTACTCTGGCAACTAAAAATAAAGGGAAAAGAGACTAGATTGTACTTTGCACATTAAGTAAATGGTAATCTGTAAGAGAAAGCTATTAAAAAGAGGTGTTTTTAAAGCATCCCACTGTTACAGAACACAGCATGAAACCAGAGCTGCCCAGGTACCCTGATGAGAACACAGACTTAATAGTTCTTTCTTCCCATCCTTCTTCAATCCACATGGAACTAGTGTGTAACCTCAGAATGGCCTAAAATGCATTAACTTGGTTATTTGATTATGCTAAGGAGAGCTGGACATTTCGTCCTGAAGATCTTCTTAAAACTTATTCTCACCTCGAAATCCACTTTAGCACAGAGGCCATTTAAAGTCCATTTTTTGATCAATAATGCAAATAAGGTGTTTCTTAAAATCTGAGACTAGAAAGCTACATCATTAAAGGTTTCCTGAATTTTAGATGAAATTCAGAGATCTTTGCATCTCTTTTCCTAGATACAAGCAAACCTCTTGTGACACCACACTCATGCTTCTCCTTGGTTATTTGATCAGCTCAATAGAGAGTTGAAGGATTGGAACACTACCCACTGAGATACAAAGAATCAGTAATGTTTTATTGGTTCATGTCTTTAACCGTTAATTTTATTTGTCAACTGGATTTTACATTGAACTTTAAATAAATGAGAATGACAACATAAGAGCGAAATATTTAGAACTCAAAGGTTTTTTAAATCATTAGAGAAGACATTGTGGACTATGGTTACCCAGGTACCTTGTTAAGAACATAGGGTTCAGAGTTCCTTTGATCCCTATTCTTCCAACCTACCGTAAACCGAAGATGTGATAGTTCCTAGTATTTGGTTAAATATTCATCTGTAGTGTGCTTATAAATGTGTTCCCAGATGAAAATATTATTTGAATTAGTAGGCTTATCCAACTCATTGAGAGACTACTTATAACAAAAAAATGGATAAAAAATAGAACTTTGTTCCTTTGACAAGATTCTGGAAAAAGCAACTGAGAGAGAAGACTGATCGTTTTAGGATAGAGCTTTTCATGCTGGAGAAGGCATGGTGGTATCAAGGCCAGCCCCAGGTGTGTCAGAAGGCACATGAGGCAGCTAACCACAGTGCTTCTGGAATCTGGATGTAGAGAGAGAATAATGCTGGAGTTCTTCAGAAATTCTCCTTTTATTCAGTCAAGGAGTTCAGCTCATGGGATCGTTCTACCTACATTTAGGGTAACTCTTCTCTGGTCAGATAGGTCATCTGAACCTATAGTATATGTAGAATCACTCTCAGTGACCCTCTCTGGAATATCTCCTAGAAAGTTTGCTTAATGATGAAGTTGAAAATCAAGATCAGCTATCACAACATCCTTCTGTGCTACCCTTGTTTTGGGGTTTTCTAGGAGTCGATCTTAGATGTCTTTCTTTTCCACATCTTCTATCTCTTCTTTACCATATATTTTATGACTTATTTTGTACCAATACCAGTTTCTTCTAAGGCACCATTGACCTTGATATTAGATAAATCTGGTTGGAATGACTATCCATTCTCAGAAAAGTATTTGTCAGGTAATATCTCTTGAGTTCTCATAGATAAAATAGAGATACTCATATAAACTAGATTTTTCAGAGCACATGACATAATGTACATTAAAAGTTTAAAACTGATTGAACAAAGATAAACTATGCTGTTAAATGTCACTAGCATGTACTTTCTTTGTTGCCTTCATCAAATTTCAGGGTCCTCAGAGTTTACTTTTTAATATTACTAATTTTCTGCTCTCTAAGCCAAGTACAGAAATAATTCCAAATGGAATGTCTGTAGAGAGACCATTTCTGAATTACAAGCACACATTACACAGACAGAGCATCTGTTAATTATTCTCCAGCAGGGCCAGCCCCTGTGTCATTGAGGATTGATGGGGTGATTTTTCAGCCTCTTCTCTTGGCTTGTTGTTGCCTTTGCTTCCTGTGTTTTGCTTGGGTACATCTGATAGATGAGGTTCTGCAGCTCCCAGGAAGTAGCACTGATTGTCTCCCACACAACAGGGCAAATTGGAGGCAGGAAAGTGTGACTGAAGTTATCAAAACTTAGATCCTCATATATATTGGAATTTATAAAATAACTGCACATTATTCAAAAGCTCCCAAACGTTATCTATCATTGCACTAAATTATTGAATGCACTTCACAACTGATGCAAACTCAGGAGCATAAGGTATGATTCAGTGATTGTGAGGAGTTTCAATGCTTTCTGTTTTTCAGAGGTCAATCTATTTGCCCTTTGTAAGTACTTCTTTCCTGCCTTCTCCATCTTTTCCTTTTAGAGCTGTTTGATAATAATGTTGATAGTCCCATAGCACTCCCTTCTTATTAGCCTATTTGGGATTCTCAGTACAGCACAAACTTAGGCTGACCTTAAGCTTTTTAAAGTGCATAAATCCCCATGTTTTTCAACTTTCACTACAAACTCTTAGACCAGTCAATCTCATTTCTGTTCCTCACCAGAAGATCACATTTTCTCCTTTGTCTCCAGAAGCTTCTTGCATAATATACTAGCTTTAAAATTAAGGGATATAGGATAACGTTGGCAGGCAAATCAGACAGGGAGTTATTCGAGCAGAGATCAAGATTCAGACATGGATATGGTCCTCTCTTTAACTGAGGAGGTAGACCTTTCTAAAAAGTGCAGAATAGTGATTCAGAACTTTGGCAGTCTTCAGAGACTTACAAAATAGAGTGTTAGTAATTTTGTTAACTTTTGAGCCATGTTGATGTTACTTATTTAGCCAAACTTCTGTTCTCTGACATTCTACTTTCAAGGACATCCCAGACCACTAACATTTCAGGTATTTGGAAACTCAAAATAGTTCATGGACTGACCAAGAATATGACATTTATTGCTGTTTGAGGGGCATTTTACTGATAGTTGAATATCTTACATGCTCCAACAATGTGAGTTTTGAAAAGTCATCTCTGAAAAACATTGCAATAGAGGCGAGAGTAGCTAGATATTGGAAACCTGCACCTGGAGACTTTCCATGTATCTAACCTTCATCTTGTCAGATGATGCTGGCCAACAGCAAATATGTGATGGCCACACTGACAGGTTTAATCATCTGCACATTTTGTCCATTGGATTGTGTCCCTAGCACAGGTTGTCTTCAAGGAGGCCAGTCTAAAAGTTCCAGGTTCTGGCTAAAGATAAAGAAAATACTATTAGATCATCAATTGTCATGGGGCTTTTAGCAGTCAGCCCCTCTATTGAACTATAACAATTAAATAGCTGATGATTTATCTTTTGTAAAAATAAATACAAATGCCATTTTTAACCACCTAATCAGTGATTTCTTAAAATGAGTATGGCATATTATCTCACATCGTTCTACCAATATTTCCTGGAGGAAGAAACTGGAGCCAAAAACATGGGAATTTTGGCAGGGTGTTGAATGAAGTACATCTTTCAGTGTGTCTTATTTGTCATGTAATAATAAGCAGCTGTCATTTGAGATTACTTTTGGTTGTTTTCTCCTGGTGACACCATGGCTTGGAAAATGTGTTCTTTGATGAGTTGTGGTCTCGTGTGAGATAATTTCTGTGCTTTGCTTTTAAATGAAAAGCTGTAATAATTTAATTTGGGGGGGGTCTATTGGCCACAAGCCATAGTTAGTTCTTTAGATTATCTATTCTATTTCAGATAAAAAATATTCTTCATAGAATCCTTTTTATGATAAAATATCAATTAATAATTCTAAATAAAATAATTTGTTGAAAGCAAAAATGTCAAATATATAACACAAATTAAATTTTCTGTTAAAGAGTATTTACTCAAGACAATAATTGATCATATTTGTATGTAAAATATAAGGTTAAAATGTGAAGATGACAGAAAAAGACAAACACATTTTCATGAGTCTATGGGAGTTTGTAATTCAGAAAAAGATGTTGAGATATACAGAATAATGAAACAGGAAGAATAAGTTGCCGGGTAGAAGAGGATTGGCATCCTTGGGGTCAATTAGTTTCCAGAATGGGTCATTTTTGGTCGACTCTATGGCTGTTTAGTTTAGATCACAACCATATACATACAAGAAATAATTCTGTATCGATGAAATTGATGGTTTCCAAAAAAAGAGATAATGAAAAACATTTGAGTCATTTCATGCATAAACCATGTCCTAGAAGGACATCTCTATCAGCAATAACCTATATTACTTTGAATGCTATGGTATCAGACTATAAACTCTAACTTCTACTACCCAATAAAATGCATAAGGGTGGAGCAATCAGAATAATAGATCTTGCTTCTGGATCCTTGATATGAAGTTCTCTGTTAAGTTCATTGCAACATGTCATTTTAAATACTTGAGAGAACAAAAAGACAGGACTCTTGAAACCCTAATATACATTGCATAATTTATGCTGTGCTAATTTGCTAGTGAATGTTTAGTTAATAAATGTTTTATGTAGGCAAATTTGAGTTTTGCTTTCTTTATAATTGGTACCACAATGATAAGAGTGAGTTTATTGAATGCAAATTTCTTCTGTGAGGGTTGTTAATTCTCCAAAGACCCAAACTTTGGAATGGCTGATAAGTTTAGGATACCTCACAGAAAGCACCTTTTACAGCATGACAGACAGAATAATTAAGCAAAGAATAGATAACATATTAAGGTACTGGTGAATATCTTAGCTCATAATTATATTCTCACTTTGGTATTAAGCTGAGTTCAAGTAAATGGCTTTTTCCACTTTTTGAGCTGAGTTTCAACAACTAAGAGTTATTTCTTGGCAGAAACAACTATTTAATATACAGTATCAAAGCTGGATATTTCCACGTGGCATATAATGCATTTACTCTTTTCCTGGAGAGAATATTGAGTCTTGAGGGAGTAGTTATGTGAATGTGACATTGGGTTAATTGATTTGTGTCATTAATTTGCATTTTGTATATTGTATTTTATTCATTCAACTTCTAAGCAGGTTTCACAATTTGTGTTGCAAGTTCATAACTTTATTGTCTATAATTTAGTTATTTAAAATCAGTTATTATGATGACTTTCATGGAAATTCAAGAGGGAAGGAAAGAAGCAACCATGTATCTATCTAGTCTCATTATGTAGGTCAGTAAGAGTGTCTGCAAGAAATGCAGGAAAAAGCTGCTGTTCCCACTGTCTTCATAGTGGACTGAGGTGGTCATTAATACTCAGATTTGACATGTAATGACCTGGGAGGATGTTCAGTAAGGAGGTATAGAATGAAGTAGGAATAAGGAGACAAAGTTCATGCTGTTGAATGGCTTAGGCTTAAAGGGGGCATTGAAGATAAACATTGAAAATGTAGGTCAGAATTGCTTTAAAACCATATTGTATGGCAGAGCTATGAAGCAATGCTATCAGATGCTGGCATAAGTAGTGACAAAACTAATTGCTTATGCATATTTGCAGGTGGGACTCAGGCATTGATATTTTTGGAAATACTCAGGTAGTTGCATTGTAAAGCTAATTTTGGGAAACATGTTCTTCTAGCCTGATGGGAAAAATGTCACATTTTCTGAAACACCAATCATGAGAGATTTTTATGAATGTTTCAATGATTTCAAATAAAATCTTTTTTTTTTCTTTTTTTTTGGTTTTTCGAGACAGGTTTTCTCTGTATAGCCTGGCTGTCCTGGAACTCACTTTGTAGAACAGGCTGGCCTCGAACTCAGAAATCCACCTGCCTCTGCCTCCCAAGTGCTGGGATTAAAGGTGTGCATACCATGCCCGGCTCTTTTTTGTTTGTTTGTTTTTCAAGACAGGTTTTCTCTGTATAGCCCTGGCTGCCCTGGAACTCACTCTGTAGACCAGGCTGGCCTCAAACTCAGAAATCTGCCTGCCTCTGCCTCCCAAGTGCTGGAATTAAGGGCATGTGCCACCACGGCCGGCTCAAATAAAAACTTATAACTATAGATTATAGGTGAGATTACTGTAACTAATGAAATGAAACAATAGTATTTTACTATTTGACTAAAAAAATGAAACAAACCACTGAGAAGTTTTTTGTACCAAGAAGTCTATATTTCAGTACCTGTGTTCTGTAATCATTAATAACAATGACTGGGAAAAATAAAATATTTCAGTCTTTTCTTTTTTAAAAAAAATTAATGCATGGCTTTTACATATGTGTTTATGTACATGTCATTATATGTGTGAATGCTATATGTGCCAGCAGAATTCAGAAGATTCTCTGGAGCTGGAGTTATACATGTGTGTGTGCTATCTGATGAGGGTGCTTATAATCAAAGTTGGATCCCCTGGAAGAGCCTCTGATACTCCACCTTTTTCCTCTTTGATCACAGGTTCGTCTCAATTTCTCCCAGATCCTCCCATTTCCCTTCCCATCCTAATCTACAGCTTTTATTTCTCTATCATTAGAGACAAACAGGCTTCTAAAAATTAATAATAAAAGGAGATAAAATAACAAAATGAAAAAGGACAAAGCAAACACTTTTAACCAGTGAGATATCTCTCCAGTCCCTATTTGATTTCAGAAGCCAAAAAACAAACAAACAACAAACAAACACCATCCCAAGGTGTTAAGATTGTCTGTAGGTATGTGTAGGTGTCAGAAAAACGTGACATAAATATATCTGAGGTCTTGTACCTGCTCCTTAACCCTCTGTTTCACTGGAAATCCATCTGGCAGGGAGCAGAAGAGTGGCTTGATATCACCTTTGTTAGAGAACTCACATTGTGGGAACTTCCAAGAAAGCATTGTCCAGGCCACCACATTTTTTCAAATTCCTTAGCATCAATAAAATGGTGTAAAAAATTTAAACATATTTATAAAAGTACTTTTAGAGTACTTAATCAGATATATTTTCAAAAATACCCGGTCAACTTTGACCTAGTTTCCAGTGAATTCTAAAATACTAATTAGTACCATCTGTTACAATCTGTCCTGAGGCTTGCTTGCTTGCTTTCTCACAACATTATAGAAGCTTCTACTTTCCTACTTCTGCCCATCCTGTTTTCATAATTTGTTTTTAAAGAACAGTGATATAAAGTGCATCCAACATCATTATTGCACACATTTTTTTTTTCCCATACGATTAAAGACTAAGAGACATTCTCTTATTCCTTAGAGAAAACAGAGTCAATGCCAGGGGTCCTTTATTAATTAGCTCAGAACAGAAGAGTTTCCCAAGATGCAAAGCATAGTGCTTTTGCTGGGAATTTCTTCCTATGGTGGTGTTCTCCCATACAGCCTGGGATTGATACTATGAGCCCCTGAAGCCAGTGTCCTTATGTGGTTCTGGATGACTTGCTAAAAAAAAAAATACCTCGAAGTCATAAAGACCAAATGATGCCTGTGATGAGCCCCATGAAAATATTTAGCCATACAAGGTTTCTGAGTTACTCCAGATAGTATTATTCTAAGAACTACCCTAAGACCATTACAATCCACTTTATGCAAAAAAACCCCACAATTTGTGAAATGTGGAACCAAATCTACCAGAGTTGATTGGTTCTTCGAAGGAAAATGGCTTGAACTGGTAAGCCTAAAAGTTGTAAGAAGAAAAAGCAAAATTGCTGACTATACACATATTTCTGAGAGGCTGATCTGAGTTTGATTTTTCTAGACTATCTTATCATCTAACTAAAATAGGAAACAAGTCTGGAAAACAAATAGGAAGAATATAAAATGAGCCACAAGGGAGTACCGACAGGAAGGGTACTATGAATACTGTGTGCAAGGAAATATGAATACCACCCAGGCATGAATTGGAAACAGAAGCTACCTCATAAACATATTAACTCATTCTTTTGTAGAATGGAGGGTAGAACCAAAGGTCTCACTTATGCTCTGTGAGCTCTTTACTGCTGACATACATCCCTAGCCCACCCACATTAACTACATTTTAAATGCTTTATTTGAACATGAGATAGTATATCAGCTATGGATGACAGACAAATGGCTAGGGGGCCAAAATATTATGTTGAGCTGTCAAGAACTATACATTCTATGTTCAGGTAGAGTACACTGTGACAATAGATAATGGTAGGTAAGAAAGTGGTTAACTCTGCTTAGATTATCAAGGATAGTGGATTCCAGGGTAGCGAATAAGAAACCACCATTTAATGACAATTAGGCGCAGGTAATCATTTTTGGAATATGTGATAATCAGAGTTACATGGTTGCAATTTCCTCCAGTGACCCTAATCAGTAGAATATATCCGCATGGGACTTGCATAAAAAAAAAAAAATCAACTAAGGAAGAAAAAGAAAAGAATTGGGTAAAGTGACTACAGCTCTCAGGTCCTTAGAAAAGCACCCAAGAATAGTGTTTCTCATATTTACTCAGGACTCTGGTAAATGCATATTCAGATACAGTAAGTCTGGCACATTTTCCGATGAGTTTCAGTTTCGGCAAGTTTCCAGTTCCTAGGTGCTGTGTTTATTTGCCTGTTTTGTTAAATTGTAAGCTACATGTAGAGTCAAAATCATTCCAGCTCTGTGATTTCCAAACTCCTGAACAGTCAAAATCACCATAGGTGACAAAATTACCACTGCCTGGATCATGTTTGGAGACTCTGATAGAGATGGGTATGAATGTCAGGGTTTTAAGAATTTCCCAGGAATTCTGATCTGTTGAAAAGGTGTGCCCTAGAGTAGTCTTAAGTTAGTGTATCTCAGTCCTGGATCCACAGAATACTGCCTTGGAGATGCCCTAAAAGCCTCAGCACTCAGGAGCTTGCCACACCATTATGGGTATCTCCATTGTAGGAGCCCAGACATTGGGATTTTCAATAGCTCCGAAGATGATTCTGATAGACAAGATGGCTTGGGGGTTATGGGGAAAGCATTCCGCATTTATCTTCGGGTCTTTGCTGGATGCATTTTTTTAAAAGCTGTTTAAAAGTCAAGTACTCCTTCATTCCTTTTAGAGAAAAGACTGAAGGAGCTGAAGGGGTTTGCAACCCCATAGGAAGAACAATATTATCAACCAACCATACCTTTCAGAGCTCCAGAGATTAAAGCACCAACCAAGGAATACACATGGAGGAACCACCCATGGCTCTAGGCACATATGTAGCAGAGGATGGCCTTGTCAGGCATCAGTGGGAGTCTCTTCCAATTGTAGGGGGATTCGAGGGTGGGGAGGCAGGAGTAGATGGATGGGAAGGGGTACACAATCATAGAAGCAGGGTAAGGGGGAAGGGATATAGGGTATTGGGGGGGGAGGCGGAAAAGGGGATAACATTTAAAATGTAAATAAAGAAAATATCCAAAAAAGGAAAAAAGAAAAAAAAGTCAAGTACTCACTTCTATTTATTCTCTTATCAAATATATGGATATTTAATGCCTGTATCATTGACCAAGTTTAAAAACCTTTAACACTGCTGTATGTAGAAGCCATTGTCTAGTGTCTCATAATTGGAAGTAAAATAGAATGAACTTTCTTTTTTTTCCTGGATCAAAAGGAGTTAGAGATAAACACAGCAGTGTAGGCCTGATCCCATAATTTTGTTGACAGTGGCTCTCAGGTCCCTCACAGGTGTTCAGATACCCTCCCCAGAAACCTGGAAAACTACCATCAACCATTACAAAGTCAGAAGAAGAAAATGGTTCTTGGATGAGGAAGATACAGTCTGGCAGTGGAGATAGTGGAACAATGGGATAGAACCTCAAAGAGGTATGGCCTGGTTCTAGTGCTACTCACTGATATGTGCTTCTTTTAGTTACATTGTCTGCCAAACACAGGGAACTATATCTATCTATTGGAGAATATAAAGATGCAATGCACATGGATGTTTTGATGTAAACTATACACTGTTAATAAGTAACATTACGTGCAGAGCTCCTGGAGTAGTGAAACGTGTCCTTTATGTTATACAATCCCCTTTTATTTCCGTCTGTAGTCACTGCTTTTAAAAACTCAGGTGCTCCACATTGGAGCTTATACCTCAACAGTGCAGAGTGTGATGGACAGTCCTTCAACTAGATTGATAGCTTAGGTGGAAATTGGAGACAGGACATTTTGGAAAAGTTCCCTGTCCTCCTATAACCTTCACTTCTTTTTATACAGCTCAAGATGATTTTACATTTGGGCTGTAAGATATGACTGCAGTAATAAAAAGGAGAGGTCAGTATGAAGAAATCTATTAGGGTGTGTGAATATGTTATTTGTGCTGAATATGTGGGATAAATTTTAAGTCCTAAGTTGTTTATGAACTTGGATACACACTGAGTATGAAATCTATTTGGGTGCAGACTTAGAACACAATAGAGTATTTAACATCAGAGTATCATCCTAGATTTTCAGAGGTACTGAGGAATCAAAGCAATTGAATTATTCATATTATATGATTGTATTCTGTCTTGTCATTTCGTCTAAGTGAATTATATATAAGTAAGCCATGATGTTAAACTTACAGATAAAAATGGTGAATGTAAGAAATATTCTACAGTTCATGGGGAATTGACTTCTTAACTTTTTGGTTTTAATATGCCATTTCCTTGGTATCAATTACAAGGGATGAGACCCAGTTTAAACTCAAATCACTCAGATCACTGATATTTGCAAATACGGGAATGTAAGCATGCTCCTGAATGTTAGGGTTATGATCTGTAATCACTCCTTTAGCTGGGATTAACTCATACAACTTATATGGCACCTGATATTGTTCACAATACTTGTTACATAACACATTTTGTTAGTGATATCTATTATTATTATTACTATTATTATTATTATTATTATTATTATTATTATTATTATGTCCAGCATCTGTAGAGTGTTTATTATGTATCAAGTGGGGCTCTGAGTCCTGGTTATTTGCTTGTTGACACTGAAAAACTCCTTTTGAGGAAGATGTTATCCTTCCCACCTTTCTCTTGTGGAAATTAGAGTGGAGGAATATTTAAGCACCAGCCTGTGATCACCCAGCTAACTGGTGACCAAGCAAAGACTTAATTCCCTATGGCCGACTGTTTGAATCCATGAGCATCTGATTTAATGAGCTATTCTTATTCCATATACAATGTTAATTTGAAGTGTATTTTTCTATTAGAATATTTGAGACGATACTTTTGCTGATAATTAGATAAAGATGAATAGGACATGCTATTAGTTAGATCTCACTGCCCATCACTCTTCTTATGCCACCATTACTTTAACAAGAAAAGGAGAGAAATAGACTACACTACTGGTTAAACTGTGCCTTTAGAACTTCGGGAACGCCAGGGCCAAGAAGTGGGAGTGGGTGGACAGGGGAGCAGGGAGGGGGGAGGGGAGAGGGGTCTTTCGGAATAGCATTTGAAATGTAAATTAAGAAAATATCTAATAAAAAAATTGGAAAAAAAAGAAAAGAAAAATAAGGATCGATGAGAAATTTATACACGGGGAAAGATTGTAAGACCCAAGAGTCAAGGTAGCATCAAAGAAGACTGTGTCATACCCAAAAGAAAAGCATTTCTTGGTTTTGTAGACCAACTAGTAAGCCATGCCCCTTTAAGACATAAAAAATAAAAATTAAAAAAAAAAAGAACTTCCGTGAACTAAAAGGATTATGGTTGTACACATGGTGAGTCATCTGGTTTGAGAAAGACTCCATGTTTAATAGTCTCTTGAGTGTATATTAGTTTTGTTTATCCAGAGAATCCTGACTAATAATGTCTGCCTATATGGCCCAGGATGCCCACAGATTGCAAGGTCTCAGCCTCCCAAGTTCTGGGAATATAGATATGCTCTGCTCTACCTTTCTGACAGCTAGAAATGTATGGCTAATAAAGAATGAGGAAATCTGAAGATGGCAAATTATTAAGAACAACTTGACTAGATATCAAAAATGGTATTTTTGTTTGTGGCCAAATGGTAACCTTGATAAATTTATACAAAGATAACAGGTAAATAAATATCAAGAGGAGTTGGATATATATATATATATATATATATATATATATATATATATATATATATATATATAAATATATATATATATATATATATATATATATACACACACACACACACACACACACATATATATATATAGTGTGTGTGTGTGCATGTATTTTTCTATCTATGTATGTATGCACACACACACACACACACACACACACACACACACACACGGAATTAATTAAAATGTCTTACAGGCTATGGTCCAGCTAGCCCAACATTGGCTGTCTGACAATGGTAGATACAAGAATCAGTCCAGTAGTTGTTTACTCCACAGGGTTGGATGTCTTAGCTGGTCTTCAGCATATACCAAAATCCTGAAGAATTATGGTGGAGTGCCAGGGACAGACTTTCCAATTACAGTGAAAGCCAGGAGAGAGAGAGAGAGAGAGAGAGAGAGAGAGAGAGAGAGAGAGAGAGAGAAAACTTCTTCCATGTCCTTTATATAGGCTGCCACAAAAAGGTGTGGCCAATCTTTAAGGTAGATTCTCCCACCTCAATAGATTTGTGTTTAATGGATTTTTTAACTTAAAAATATCCATATTAAAAGTGGGTCTTCCTACATCAAATGATTTAATTATGGAAAAAAAAAATTCCTCTCAGATATGTGCAGATGTTTGGGTTTTAGTTAATTCTAGATGCAGTCAAATTGACAACCAAGAGTAGTTATCACACAGACCCTGTCTTAAAGACAAATAAATATCTAGCTGTCTATGTTGAGTTTGGAGTTGAAGTGGTCTCTTTGCTGTAATGAAAACAGGCTTCCCCCCTGCCATTTCAGTTCTCTTTAATACAACTTTCCTTATTTATTTATAAAATTTCTGATTTTTCTGCAAAACAAGAATAAAAATTTGAGCAGGCCAATATGCAGAAACTCTCAGTTTATTTTCTTTCTTCCTGATTTCAGATAATTTTTTTTCTATAATGGAAAAACTAACTACATCATTAATTGTTCTATGCATTAAATGAAAATACAATAGAAAGGGTGTAGGGGAAAATATTTTTTTAAAACTATCTCTCATATAAGAATTGCTGAGTAAGCAGTGGACATCCTTTTCAATGATTATTTTCACAGGCTCCTTGTCTTTGGTATCTGAGTGCTTCCTCAAATTGTGTATCAAATTTATTAAGAGTAATTTTTTTTTACTTTGAGAGAAAATTCATGTCTTGTATTGTGTTCTTCAACCCTTCATCCTTCAAATATTACAAAGTCATCTTGTCCTTACTTTTGAATAGAGTATGTCTGCTTTTTATGCTTCAAAGCTAATAATTCACTCCCCCATTCATCATATTCCAACTTCTCCATGCTCTATTTATATATCTGCTTTGGTACAGCACCACTGGACCTTTCACCTCTCCTGTTGCAGTGTCTATCTCAAGTTGGTTCCTATACCTGAAGACGTTTTAATGATGCTTTGTTCAACCTCTCAAAGTGCACACCTGGCACTTATATGTAAATATTCACATTTTTCTGCCATTGCAGCAGTTATTCAACTAGACATCAGCAATATTTGCTTAAATTGCCATGTTTTGTCATTTTTTTCTAGTCTCATTTATAGCAGCTTTATGTTAGGCTGACATTTGGGGTTGGGGGTGGGCAGAGGCCTCCTTACTGTTCTCCAAGTCTCTGTTTTGTTCAGATCTATTTTATCGTCAGTGGTATCACTTAACATAGTTTTTCTTTAGCAAAATATTTTTCAGAGAACTTTTCTCTTTCCAAACTCCTTGCTTAGCCTGGGCTCCATAACCACCAAGCATCGAATGCACTTTGAATGTTCTAATTTTTATTTTTGACTCATTTTTTCATTATAAAGCTTGGCTATCTTTTATAACTTAGTTTAGTCTGAACCTGTTTCAAAGAAGCAATCCTTGATAGCCTCCCCCATGTTTCCCTCTTTTACTTTCTTAATGAATTATTTCAGTATCTTACATCACAGTATGTGTGTCTATGTGTACTCATACACATGCACATGTATACACACAAATGAGCATGTGCTTGCACACACACACACACAAAAAAAAACTTGTGTATGCACATTCACACACACACAACCCAAAGGTTCAGTAAAGCACACACACACACACACACACACACACACACACACACACACAAAACCAAACAATTCTTTGTAGTGCCTTTATTTTTCCAGTAAGAAAAATTATATAGTAATACTAACTTTAGCCATTAATTGTATATTACCAAATCAATAAATTAATATAAGCAGCAATCATTTCAGAATTTTTTTTGAGAGAAAGGAATCATGAGCTTAAATGGCACAATAGCTATTATTCATTCATTGTTTAGTATGTGCCTGTTTAGGATACACATTAATATCAACTTTTGTTCTTCTTTTATGGATTACATTATCTGGTGAGCCAATTCTATGTACATAACATACATAGAAACTTCATGGACAGAGATCATCTATATTAACCTAGAGTTTTATAATGACAATACTAAGCTAGGAAATGAGATTTACAACATCCAAGGTCATAGAACATTTCCAAAGTAGTTTTACGGAGATTAAATAACCAGTATTATTATAATCCTCACCCTCTAATAGCTAATTCAGTTTTAATTGCATAATCATAAACCATGGAACTTTCAAATACAGGTTAATATTGAAATATTGTCTGATAGCAGTGAAGATTAGATACACAGTCTTGAAGTAAAAAAAAAAAAACAAACTGTTATTAGACTTTCGCACCCAGTGAGTATAGGGATGTCAAGGAACATATTTCTGTGATGCCAAAGCTAGCAAGTGTTCCCTGTTTCTTGCTATGATTGTCTTCTGGAATTGGCTGATGGTGGACTTTACATCATTTAATAATGAATATCATATAAATTCACACTGACTTTCCTCTTACTGTGTTTTTGGAAAAAGGTTATTCAGGAGGATAATTGTGTGATATTGCATGCTGTGGACTGTATTTTATGTTTAAGTGCCTCACATAAAGGGCAGCTGATTCACAAGATGTTCTTTTTATGTCATATAAAAGAAAATTATTGTAAGTGCTTATCCATGAACACTTCTGTAACTTTATTAATTTCAGTAATTAAGCGACTGTGATACATACTGTTAGCAAATATATCCTGACGACTTCTCACTGAAGGGTTACATTGTATTGGGATGCTTTACTCACTGTGGCTTTAGTTATAATGGAAATAATGATAACTATCTATCACAGTCTATACATTTTCCTCTTGGTTCAGGAACAAATGATTTGTGTAATACATTATCTTTTGCAATTTAATGACACATTGTCCTGAGTGTCATTCAATTCTTGTTTGAACACTTTTCTAGGCAGCAATCACCACTATTTCTTTTGTTTATCTTGTGATATTTTAATGAACAAATGATTTCTTTTTTATTAATGAAGTAATAACTCCCTTACTTTGCATCACAGTCACAGTTCTCCCTTTCTCCTCTCCTCCCAGTTCCTCTCTTTCTTCTCTCTTCCCCCATGCTCCCCTTCCTTTTTCCTCAGAGAAGGGCAGGCCTCCCATGAATATCAACCCACCTTGCCATAAGTTTCAATAGGAATAGCAGCAACTTCTTCTATTGAGGCTAGATAAGACAGCCCAGTTGGGGGATTTGGGATCTAAATAGAGGGACACACACACACACAAAACCTTGCTGTTTCAGGTCCCATATAAAGACTATGCTGCACATCTGTTAAAAATGTGTGGAGTATCTAGATCTAGCCCACGCATGCTCCTTGGTGAGTGCTTCAGCCTCAGTGAGCCCCTATGGCCCCAGGTTAGCTGATTCAGCAGGTTTTCATGTGATGTCCTTGACCTGTCTGGCTCCTTTATTCCTTTCTTCCCTTCTGCCACAAGATTCTGTGATTTTTGCTCAATGTTTGGCTGTGGGTGTCAGCATCCATTTCCATCAGTTGCTGGATAAAGCCTCTTAGATGATAGTTGTACTAGGCTCTTGTTTGCAAGTCTAACAGAATACCATAAAGAGGATCAAGAGTGGGTTTTCTCTCCGGGCATGGGTCTAAAAATAAATTTTAAAATAAATTTATCTTAATATTGAAATATCATCTAACCTTAATTGGTGTAAAATTGAGTATTATCACATATTTCATTCAACTTCCCCCATAAAACTACTCATGAACATAAACAATAAAAAAGTTTTACATTGCTTCAAAAATGAACAAATGAAATATCTTGGGCTGTGTACCTTTCAATATGTCTTTTTGGACTATAGAAGAATGCTTCATTATACTTCAGTGATCCCAATATAATACATGTTTTATGGACACACACACACACACACACACACACACACACACACACACTGTAATAAAAGCCCTAATTTTATGTTGAATTACTGATGGTAGAATTTTATTTCTATATCTGTATATAAATATATATGCAATATATCTGTATTTCTATATTACATTCTACAAATATCCTGTACTTTTAAGAAATTAGTATTTCTCATGTGTTCTAATTATAAATTTTCCTAGCATAATGTCCTCCAGTTTGCTTCATGAGTCAATTGCTGAAAGAGATAGAGGGAGAGGGAGAAAGAGAGTGAGAGAGAGAGAGCGAGAGAGAGAGAGAGAGATCTTCCTTGACTTGCATATTGCATTCTGCACATGTACTCCCCACCTTCTATTATTTATATCTATACCTGCAGTTTGAAAGACCAGTAAAAATTTTTTCAGTGTTTAAGTGCTTCCTTAACTGCACATTTGTCTGCAGATAACATTTCAATTTCACAAATGATTAAGGAGTGACTTTTTTTCAGAGAGGTTCTTAAACATTGAAGCAAAGAAATAAAATGCATGTTAATGAAAGAAAGGGGAGACTAAAGGAAGGGGCACTTTATGCCAAAAGATTCCTGAATCTACTTATTCTTAGAATAAGCAAGCTTTACTCTTACAATATAAAAGGTCAAGTAGCATATCTTACAATGCAGAAGAAAATCTACTTAATTTTAAATTTGTTCTTGTAACTTCCAGTGTCATTTAGAGGACAAAATGACTGAGGTTAATGGACTTGCATATGTCACTAGCTAAAATGGTTGATGAAAATATGAATTTAAGGGATTGGGACAGATATTTCAAGCCTGGAATGACATGTCATCAATCTCACAAATGATTTTGTCTCAAGTTTATCCGAAGACTGAAGCACATTTTTTTCAAGTTTTAAATCTATGCATTTTTGCACTAAAGAAGCAATCTAAAACATTTCTATACATTAACTATATAATCATAGTCATAAAAATGAGTCCTTGTTCACCATTAGCTCCTGTTGAATCAATAGTTTTCTCAGAAGGCTGCTGGTATAGCATATGCCAGCAAGATAATGCTGAAAGGGACCTGATATAGCTGACTCATGGGAGGCTATACCAGTGCCTGACAAACACGAAAGTGGTTGCTCACAGTCAGTTATTAGTTGGAACACAGGACTCCCAAGGAAGGAGCTAGAGAAAGTACCCAAGGAGCTGAAGGGGTTTTCAACCCTATAGGTGGAAGAATAACATGAACTAACTAGTTCCCCCTGCGCTCATGTCTCTAGTTGCATATATGGAAGAAGATGGCCTAGTTGGCCATCATTGGGAGGAGAGGCCCCTTGGTCATACAGACTTTATATGCCCCAGTACAGGGGAACGCCAGGGCCATTACGTGGGAGGGGGTGGGTAGGGGAGCAGGGCGGGGATGCGGGAGGGTAATGGGAAATTTCTGGATAACATTTGAAATGTAAATGAAGAAAATATCTAATAAAGAGAAAAAAAGAAATGAGGAGAGGGGGCTTGATTATCAATATAGTGACATGAGCAGTTTTACAAACTATAAAAGTTAAAAAGTAAAAAAAAAAATGAATAAAAAACAAGAATCTATAACCAATCATAATGCAGAATGTGGAACCTAGAACTAATGGATACATCTATGAAAGATTCCCATACCTAATTCTTAGAGAACATTGTGGAGAGATTTTGAGACCACTTCTAGGAATTTACAAGGAATTTGGCATTGAGCTAGGAGAAGGAAGTAGGCTCAAGGTTAATACAGCTGAGGAATGTCTTGTATTCCTTCTATTTTGGTTATCCAGATAAACTTATAGGCACAGTGACAACTGGACTTTGTTTATTGCCTTGGTGAATCTCGTTGTGTGTTGTCTTGATGGACAACGTTGTCTTTGATCTAAGAACTGACCCTATTCTTTGCATATACCTAGAATGGCATAAAAGCAGACTGGAAAAATAAACCCACTTCAGACTCAGCATTGGTGGGAGTCATAGTGTCCTTTCTTTTCCTTTCCTTTCCTTTCCTTTCCTTTCCTTTCCTTTCCTTTCCTTTCCTTTCCTTTCCTTTCCTTTCCTTTCCTTTCCTTTCCTTTCCTTTCCTTTCCTTTCCTTTCTTTTTCTTTTCCTTCCTTTTGACCTTAAAATATTTTTTATTGTGGAGATTTCATTATAAACCTTTTTTTCCCCATTAGGTGAATAACATGCACTTTTACTATATTGGTCATGAGTATGTTTTAATCAAAAAGAAAAAGGAAATTAATAAGATCAGAAAAACACAGTGATTCATACTACCATATGTTTTTTATTATACAATAAAATACAAAGAATGATAAAGCCATCATTATTTTTGTAAGCACTGTCAATCCTGGGAGTATACTGTGCCTGCTGCTCCTTTCTGTGCCTAAAGATATTGCTTTCTAACAACATTCTTTCTTTTTAATTTGATATTTTATTTATTTACATTCCAAATGTTATCACCTTTCCCCATTGCCCTTCCACAAACTCCCTATCCCATCCCCCCTCCCTCTGCTATTATGAGGGTGTTCCCCCACCCATGCACCAACTCCCACCTCACCACCCTTGTGTTCCCCTATGTTGGGGCATAGAGCCTTCACAGGAGCAAGAGCCTCTCTTCCCATTGATGCCAGAAAAGGTCATCTTCTGCTACATATGCGGCTGGAGCCATTGGTGGCTCCATGTGTAATTTTTGGTTGTTGGTTTAGTTCCTGGGAGCTCTGGGGGATCTGGCTGGTTGATATTGTTGTTCTTCCTATGGATTTGCAAGCCCCTTCAGCTCCTTCAATCCTTTCCCTAACTTCTCCATCGGGGTCCCCATGCTCAGTCCATGGTCTGTTTCTTTTCAATCATCATCCCCTCCTGTGAAACCCTGTTGACTGACTGAGCTGGCTTCATCAGAATATTGAAGAAAAGTAGGCAGAAAGAATGTAAGGACCAGAGGATACAGGAGTTTGTTGTGATATTGTCTCTTCCAGTAACATCAGAAGCTACATCTAGAAATTATCAATAGCTGTATCATGTTATAAAATAATATGACCTAGTTAGACAAATACTTAATCTAATGTTGACCTTAGCTGTATAGAGTGGCAGAAACCTACAATATTATCACTTTTTGGGCTGTCAGAAGAATGACAAGTTTAAGACCAGCTTGGCCTACAGTAACACACATATCTCAAAAGACATCTATACACCTTTAATACTCTATTTATTTCTTGGTCATATCTACCTTTTCATGTGTGCATGGTGGAAGGGGTCCATGTACAGATATGTAAATAATGGCATGAAGGTCAGAAGCTGGCATTGAGTAATTTACTCAATTGTTTTTTTACCATATTTTTATTACATTTATTTATGTGTTTGCATGTTTATGTATCTTAAGCCAGAGGCATGTTTGTGCTGTGGTGCACATGCACAAGTACAGATCATAGGACAACTTGGTGGGAGCAAGGTGGTTCTCTCCTTCTATCAAGTTACATCTCTAGTGTGACATGGCCTTGGTGGGAATCTATGTAAGTCATTGCTGATACTTCAGAAATAGAGGGTTTCGAGTTTAGAAAACTTTCTTAAATGCTGTATGGTTTACCATCCAGCTCAACTCTTTATATGCAGCTCATTTTAACAATATGACTTCAAATTCACTCCTATATGAGAGATTCAGCTAGAAGATAGGAAATGAAGTAATAGGGCTATCTGTGTAAGTACCACTTGTTTGTGACTAAAGTCAGTTAGTGATAAAACGAAAGTCAAAATAAATGTAGAGTAAATGGTAATACCTTTTGAACTGTGGCCTCCAAAAAATGAACAAGCTATGTGACTTGTATGAGGGAGAAATAAAACAAGAGTGTATGAAGGAAAAAAAAATCAAACATTTTCTCCTGTGTGAACAGTATTTTAAAGACAACATCATGGATTGCTATTCCAGACATCTGGTAAAAGAGGATAGATTCTAAATCTTTTGTTCTTAATCTCATCACGGTCTTTGACTTAGAAATTTTCATGTCATATTTAGCATGTTAAAATCATATTCTGTGTTTAAATTTATCACAATTGTCTCTCAGTAATTAATGCTAGAATTTAACTTGAGAGAATAATAATCCTACTGATTGAAGTATGAGAGTCCTTTCAACTAATATTTTTAGCTTTATCAAGGTGAAACTTATAAAACATAAAATTGATCATTTTAAAATCACAAATTCAGTAACATTTTGTATATACTCACAGTGCTTTCCAAACAATCATCCCTAAATCTACCAAAAAAGACACCTAATTATTTATAAAATAGTGATTTTGTTTTACCCTGGGTTATGAAAAGACCATATTTTTGTAACAAATTCTGACTGTCTTTTAAATTTTTCTAAATCCCTTTCATTTCATATTAATTTTTTATTTATTGATACTAGTATCTTCTAGTACTTTAGAATATAGTTTCGTATTAATTTGAATATGAACATATGTATATCCATAGTAAACATATATGTAACATATTTGTATGCAATTGTTTTATATAATTAATATCTCTTAATAGTTTCCATATTCATTTTAAAATGCTTATAAATTTCCCATTGATGTACACAAGAGTATCTATTTATGGGCTATTGGAATTATTAATATCTGTTCAAGTTAGGATAGCATATTTATGTATTATAGAATTTGTTAGCTATTTGTGGCAAAAATCCAAAATCCATTCTTCTGGAAATTAAAAGCCTCCTCTACATTATTGTTATCTGCAATCATCCTTTTCAACAGCTCACCAGAACTTATTCATACTGTGCTTTTAATTTAATGTCTCACATTCACTTTTCTTTTTACTAAAAACCCTTTCAGATGCTATGAGCATAAAATTATTTTCCTTTAAAATTTTAATAGTTTATATTTTAAGACTTTCCTTTGGAATTCAAGTCATATAAAGTATAAAATGAGAAATTCTGTTTTATAGGAAAGGGAAGTTCATCCCAAACCATTTTTTTTAACCAGCTAGCTCTGGTCTGTCTGGTTTATTATGCCATCTTTCACAAATGGGTTAGATCTACATGGGGTATAGAGGGCTCTATAATTCACTGAGTTTAGTCTTTCATTCTACCATAAATTAGAAAGACCAAAGCTGAAGCATAAAGTACAGAAATAGAAAATATGATCTTCTCTGGGAGCAGATAGAGAGCTGGAAAATGTTAAGTTTGGGTTATGGTATGCATAACATGCATATACATGCAAATAAAACTTCTTCCTGATGTTTTATGTGTTTCCAAATAATTTACTTCAAAACCAATACAAGACCTGCATATACACTACACATAGAACTTAGTAAGCATGCATTCAAAAGAAAACTTTTGGTGTTTTAGCATCTCATAGATTTGTAGATATTGGTGAGGCCATCTGTCATGCTTCAATTAAAAAGCCATACCACATGACGAATACTGATAGTTAAACTCCTATTGTAATTGGCCATGTAATTAAAACCATTTTAAATATTACTTTAGATTATACAAATAAAACACAATTTGCATGAATCTTAAGCAAACTGAATATTCTTTGAGTGACAATTGCCAATATATTATCATTATTTCATCATCAATACTATTGTTCAGATACTGAATATTTTAGAGATGAGTTATTCACTCACTACATAAATAGAAAACCACAAGAACTTATCCTAATCACAACTATGCTCAAAGATTTCAAACAGGACACAAATAAGCATGGAATAATTCAAATAATGGGATCTGAATCTTTCTCTGAAACTAAGAGATGAATGACTGAAGAAATTCAATTCAGAATATAAAAATAAATAGTAAAGTAAAAACAAACTAAAACAATTCAGGAAATGTCAAATGAAAGCGACACTGGAGAGCATTAAGTGATAGACTAATGCCAGCACAGTTATAGCAGCTGATTTCCTTATCCCACCCTAATCAATTTACATGTCATCTAGGCCAGAAATTTACAGATCAATATTGGAAAAAAAAAAAAAGGACAGAACTTTCACCCCAAACCTTAAAGAACAGACAGTCTTGCTGGCAGTCTACAAGACACATTCTACAATGAATCACATATAATGAAACATAGCTAGTCTTAACAAATACAGGAACAGTAAAAGATATCAGTATATTCTCTCTAACCAAAGTGGTAAAAAGCAAAAGCAACCACAAAAAAATAAACACACTCATAGACACTAAAGAAAACATTGAAGAAATCATGAAACAAATTTAAAAGTCCATATAAAGGAATAAAAATTAAAATACAAACACAAAATGTAAAAACCTATACAGGACAAGAAAGGAAGTCCTAAGTGAGAAGTTCATAGTTCTCGGTGTCCATATTAAATAAAAAATCAGAAATATCTCACATAAATGATGATGCATCTTAGAATCACTAGTTATCAGAGAAATTGAAAATGAAGTGATTTTGAGATTTGATGTTACTCCATTCAGAATGGTTACTACCAAAATTTAAATGACAATGGATACTGGCAAGGTTGTAGAGAATAGAAATCATTATTCTAGGTTGATCCAGAGTAAGTCTGATGTAGCCACTATTGAAACCAGAGTAGAGGTTTTTAATAAGTTACAAATAAAACTATAATACATGACCCAGATACAACATCCATTGGTATGTACCAAAAGGATCTAAATCCTACAGATTATATATACAGGTTATATCCGTTGCTGTTCTAGTCACAGTAGCTAGGAGAAAATAGCTTGGTTTTTCATTATCTGATTGGTGGGCAGTGACTTAGTCCCATTGTAACTTAATATGTCATGGCAGGTTGATATCCATGGGAGTTCTTCTCTGAGGAGAAAGGAAGGGGATACACAACAGAATTGTATTTGGTTGTAAAAAAGAACATACTTAAAACACTTTCAGGTTACTTGGTGGGGTTCAAGTAACTGTATAATCAGAAAAAAAAAGTTACTGAATGATGTGACCAAATCCAGAGACAAATACGACGTGCTTTTGAAATATATGGATCCTAGATTAGATTTGAGGGTTTAACTTGGTGTAACTGTAGAAGCCAGGGCCACTGGACAAATGATAATAATGTTTTAAGGTGCAGTAATAGTAGGACATAGGTAAAATGGAAGAAGAAAGTGGAACACTGTGGGTAGAAATATGTATGCAAAGATAATGTAGGGAGATGAGAGACACATTGAGTCAGGGAGGGAAGGTTAATCAAAATAAATGATTGTGCACAGTCCATATATAAGTCTACTACTTGTAAGCTAAATTAAAATTATATATTAAAAATTAAAGGATTCAAACTGTAGGTACATTGGTAGTTGGTAGTTAGAAGCCTCACAACTGAAAGTTAGTAAGAGAAAACTTACACAGTAAGTTCTTACCACTGAAGGAGACAATGTCTGTCAATGTAATTATTAATTTAAGGAAATCTCTCCAGGGAAGCAGTCAAGAAAGCCAAGAATAATGGCCTAGCCGGAAGCTCTCTTCACTATGCAATCTGATATATCCACTCCATAAGGCATCCCAGGAAAGAGCAGTGGGGGTGCCAGGAAAGAGCAGTGGGGGTGCCAAAAGGGGAAGTGCAGGTCTTCAAGGATACCCAGCTTTCGGTGTCAGAGGAGTGATGGGGTCCAGGAGAACTGTGGGGAAGGACTTAAGCCTTCCCTTCCCCTACATGCTGGATCCCAAGATCACTGAATCTGCAGAGATCAAGGTTCTATGACTTCAGCCCACCCTCAGTATCACATGGAGCCTTCTAGAGTCAAAAGGGTCTGAGAACGTAACATTTCAACCTAGAGCAGCTCTGTCAGCAACTCTCTCCATTAGTATTCATTTTGTGTCTTATTCTATTGTTTCATTCCTTGCCTTCATATATGTGTCAGGTTAGTCTTGCTTTTGTTTGTATAATGTTAGTGTAGTTCATGCATCTTCACTTATACCAGTCAGTCACGTCTCATAAATTCCCCCTCTTACTCCAATGTTATTTCTTCTTTCTGTCATCCTTACCACCTCCTCTGTTTAGTTTTTAATTATAAAAATGTATGCTCTAACAATCTATATAATCTGTGGACTCTAGCAGTATCCTAACTTCTCCTCCTTTGGCACGTCAGTCTCCTTGGTTATGCTTTTAAAGTAGATTTTAATCTTTCCCCTTCTCACTGTATTCCTTAAAACCTTTCCCTTACATACTACTTATAAACTTGGGTGTGTGTACATGTGGGTAATGCTGAAAATTGTAATGCCATATTAATGGATTGCTGTCTTCAATGATTATCTTTGTCTTTATCTATTTTTCCTCCCCAGTTTTAATGTGGAGTTTATTTTCAAGTGTTAAAACAAAAACTGATGCTTCTTTCAAAGGTCCCTGCACTTGGAACACATTCTTCCATGCTTACTCTCTAAGTAAGTGCTTGCATTTTGTGGTACGGTGCATTTCTTGTGGCAGCAAATAGATGGCTCTTCACTTTTGACCCAACTCATCTTTTGATGGGTGAATAAGACCATTTATTCTCAGGGTTATTAATTGAACACTGTTGGATTCTTTGTTGTTGTTGCTTTTTATTTTTGTTCTTTGGGTTTTTTTTTTTTTTGGTTGATTTCATATTTTGTTTTTCTTTTCTGGTTAGCATTATTCTAACAGTTTTTACTCTCTTCTGTGACCTCATGGATGGATTTTTTTTTTTTTTTGTCTTCTACCAAAAGAATTCCTTTAACCACTTGCAGTGGGGCTGGATTCATGATCATATATCACTCTGGTAAATTTTTATCATGGAACATTTTATTCATCTTTCAGTTATGGCAGATAAACTGGCTAATATTATGCTTTTGATTGGCAGTATCTTTCAGAACATGAAATACATCTATCTAAGTGCTTCTGGATTAAAATCATTCAACATTAATCATTACAAAATTTCTATTGTGTGATTTTTCTGTTTGGCTTGCTCTTGTGTGTGACCTGATGTTTCTCTCTTACTACTTTTAATATACTTTGCTTTGTATATTTATGTTTTAATTATGATATCACAAGGGCAAGTGCTTCTTTGACATTATTTTTTGATGACCTTAATGCCTACTGCTTGTTGTTGTTGTTGTTGTTGTTGTAGAGAAACATTTTGCCTTTATTATATTGTATCATTATTATAAAAGAAAACATTTAGTCGGGGGTTTGTTTTCAGTTTCAGAGAGCTAGTCCATTATTATCATGGAAGGTAGCACAGAACCATATAGGCAGGCATACTGCTAGAGAAACAGCTAAGACCTTTCTATCCTGATCCACATGCAGCAGGCAGGCAGAAAGGGAGGGACATTGAGTCTAGTCTGGTGACATACTTGTTCTAACAAGGCCATATCAACTCCAACAGGGGCATACCTTCTAATCCTTCACAAAAGTTCATCAGCTGATGACTCAACATGCAAATGTGGGCACCTGTGAGGGACATTGTCATTCAAACTGACACAAGTATTATACCTGGATTGGCATCTCATTTAATAACACAAATTTTTTTGTGTAATTATTTTCTCAATATTCTATTGATGGAATATAGTTTTACCTTAGGCAACCTATGATTTCAGATTGAATAACTCTTTTCTGAATGAGACTCAATTCTACCACATCCAGGCCATGCATGAATTGTGCAACTATTTCAAATAGAAGAATAGCTGTAAGAAATAACCAAGTAATGACATAACAGCAGATGAATATATTCCAAATCAGTAGTCTACACGCCAAAAGAATTACACATGTTGAAAACCAATGATTTGGAGAACCTTGAGAAAGACTCCAGGAAAAATGGCAAAGGGCCTTCACTTTAAGTGCATTTTGTTCCAGGGAGTGTTCTTAAACATGATTTCATCCCTGTAACAAATATTTCCATTCAATTTATGTGTTTATGTTTCCTGGATGATCGAACATAGCTGCAGAACCCATTCTGCTGAAAGGATATGATGAGGGCTGTCCTCAATGTACCAATCCAAAGTACTCTGGATTTGACCTCCTGCTTTGCTTTCATGCTTCCTGGATATAATCTGTAGCACATGCTAGGTAATTGGGTTTAAATTTATCTGTCCTGAGAATGTTCTGGAAAACAGCTGTTCTCATAATATTTACTATGTGCTTACTGGCATTTATAGACGTGTTTTTTCTATCATGTTTTTCTAAACTCAGGCAACTTCTTGGATTATTGTTTTCTTCATTAATTTGCATATAAAAGCACACTAATCTGAAGTAAAATTGTCTAAAGCGTTAAACTGTAGTCTTCCCCATTCGTGAAACTCATCAAATCCAAGGTCTTGCATCCAGATCCGCATAGGTTGATGAAGGTTGACAATAAAAATACATAAAATTCTAAGACAATGTATCTCTTCCAGAAATTACTAATCTTATGGAATTATTTAGCAAGAATGTTTGAGACAGAATTTCAGACACAAAACTCAAAAGATTAAGTATGTTTAACAAAATGTAAGAAGAAAATAAGGTCATGATAGAAATTCAAGCAGCTGGAATAAGAAAGTCAAAGATATGAAAGAGAGAGAGATTGGAGAAAAATCAATCACAAATTTAAAACAATATGCCAAAGAAAAAGCTTCATATAAAGTCCCAACAATAGAATGGATTGATGGAAGGATAGAATATCTGAGTTTGAAGCTAATGTGGGAGAAATTAACAATCAAATAAGGACATAAACCTAAAATATGATGGTAACACGGGGAAGTCAGGGATATGTGTGACACCCAGGAAATCTAACTCTGTAGATAATAAGCTCACTGGCTTCCCTTGTGCTCAAATGTGCTAAGTAGATGCTGAGATAGAGAAGGAATCAGCAGTATTAAACAACTGGGGACTTTATTAACTTAGAGTAAACCTGAACAGACAAGGTATGTCTGCGGGAACAAAAGTACAAACAACATTCTAGGGTTAACCAATGAAGCCTTCTCTACCATAGATTAACACATCCCTGGTAGTGTAAGCCAGTTAAAATTTGTAAATAGAGAGGACATAGGTCCTGGGAGATAACTTTCTACTGTTTAAATAAATTGGTATAGCTTATCCTTAAACACAGAAGCTCATCTTTGCAGTAAATGGTAAAGAATGCAGAAAGCTGTGGCTGCTCAAGGTGCTTTGAATAAGTGACAGTTGAATATGCAGTTCTAAACAGGACCTTTGTATTATAGCCTTTAGGGTTCAGAAAACTCTTACAAGAGAGGAGCAGAAATTGGGTAAGAGACAGAAGATAAGGAGAAGTGCTATATGTGTTACCTTTGGGACACACAGCCATTGCAAACCTTCAGGAAGAAGAGATGAGGTAGAAAATAAAGAGCAAGGCTCCACTAATGTTGTATAAATTACAGTGCTACCCAGTTTAACAAAGCTATAATCGTTCACAGGTCAGATCACTTCAGTCTCAAAATGATTCAACTTGAATCCAAGATACTGTACTTAGTCCTTCTATATTGAATGTATCAAACCTCTCTATATTGAATGTATCAAACCTCTCTATATTGAATGTATCAAAACCTCTCTTTTCCTCAGAGTTGCTGTATAGGGTCTTAAGACCCTGTCTGTAAATTGAATTTTTATATGCAGACAAAGATGCTTTTAAGGAAGCACTTAAACACTAAAGCATCAAACTGTAGGTAGAGATACAAATATTAGGAGGTGATACTCATGTACAGAATGAAATATAGAAGTCAAGGAAGATCTTTCTCTCTCTTAAAGTTATTGACTCAATAATGAGTGAACCAGAGGACATTATGATCAGGAAAATGGAGCACATGTGAAAACACAGCATCAGATCATGTATAAAAATAGTATAAGAATGTAATATTATATATATATATATATATATATATATATATATATATATATATATATATATATATATATCACATACCTATATATAGATATAGAAATAAAATTTTACTATTATTGTATGGAATTATCAAATGAAGTCTTTTATTACATTTTTTGTGTGTATAGTGTACATAAAACTTGTACCATTTTTGAAGCACTGAAACATGTTAGAAAATTTACAGAGCCAAGAACCTAAATGTGTAGTTTAACAACAGGCTACTTGTGAAAGTCTTCAAGCTACTCCAGTGGCTGTCAGGGGCACATTATCATAGTAATGAGTGTTAGGAGAGCATATGTCCCCATGGATATGGTTGGTTTTACCTAAATAACATGAGGAGAAAATGGAAGTTGTATACACAATTCTAACCAGGAAGACATTTCTCCATATTGAATACCAGCTTCTATTTGAAAGCACTGGTCATACTTGCTATCAAATAGTTCAGTTATATTTTAAATCTTCAAAGAAAATCCCAGACCCAAGTCTCACATAAGTATGGAAACTCTCAAATATTTGTCTTTTAATTATTCAACTTTGTTAAAACTCATATGTGTGTGAAATGGTCATTAAGCAAATTCTCCATAAAACAGCATAGAGATTTAGTGAGTTTAGAAGCAGATAAATAATGTAGGATGTTTAGAAGTTTCATAATAAATCACGAGAGTGAACAATTCTTAGATTTGGTATAAACATTACAATGCCTATTCTTTCATGGATAAATGGCTTTAAAAGAATTATAAAGTGTCACATGTTACATCAAGAAATTATAACCATTAGCTGTACTTTAAATATTTCATTTAATCACTGTTGAACATCACAGTGTTTTCTTATTATATATCATATATCTTACATCATATGTTAATCACAAATCATATATCACAAATATTATATACTATAATATATTATTAACATATTTAGATTTTTCTTCCCATATGTCTTAGTCAGGGTTTCTATTCCTGCACAAACATCATGATGAAGAAGCACTTGGGGAGAAAGGGTTTATTCAGCTTACACTTTCCACATTGCTGTTGAACAAAGGATGCAGGACTGTAACTCAAGCAGATCAGAAAGCAGGAGCTGATGCAGAGTCCATGGAGGGATGTTACTTACTGGCTTGCTTCCCCTGGCTTTCTCAGCCTTCTTTCTTATAGAACCCAAGGCTACCACCCCAGGGATGGTTCCAACCAAAAAGGGACCTTTCCCCCTTGATCACTAATTGAGAAAATGCCTTACAGCTTGATCTCGTGGAGGCATTTCCACAAGTGAAGCTCCTTTCTCTGTGATAACTCCAGCCTGTGTCAAGTTGACACGCAAAACCAGCCAGTACTCCATATATGTGATGTCCATGTATGTATGGGTGATAACCTATGTGATATGTAGATAGATACCAGTGCTTGTGCAAGTAGGAGTACAAGTGTGTGTGTAAATATGCAGGTTCCAGGGTGAGTTGGGAAAATTCTCTCAATTAATCTTCCACCTCAGTCATGCTAAGTAGGGCTCATCAGCCACTTTGCTGTAGGTATTTTCTGCCTCATCTTCCAAAGTTAGGATTAAAAGTGAACCACAATGCCCACCCATTTCTCAAAGGTTTTTCTAGATCCAAATTCTATCTCTCCTGCTTGAATTGCAAGTGTGTTAAATTGCAATGTCATCCCCTTTGCCCCATGCCTACTTTTAAAAATAGAATATAAGGTAATAAGCTTCCTGAGACAATAAGTATGAATTTTGAGGCATAAAATTCATGCCACTAAAAATCATTTATAATTTAATTTTTACTTCAGTGTATCTCATCTTCATCTTATGTATTTCATCCAGAAATGTAATCATCACCTAACTAAATATCATTAAATCTTTTTCAATGGTCTCCGTGGACCCAGAATAAATTTTTTTCTTTCTATAAGAAAGCACTATTTTGATAAGGCACATAAAATAATTCCCAATGAAAATAGAAAAGAATGAAACCTCATTGTGGCTTTAGATCAAGGCTATCATTGTTCTGAGAATTTTCAACTTTGTCTCCATAGCTTCCTTTAGCATACACTTTGACTTTTAGACTATTGAAAATTCCAGGCTTAGTGTTTGTTTGTTTGTTTGTTTGTTTGTGTGGTTGGTTAGTTGGTTTATGTTTATTAGTTTATCTTATGTAGTGAAGGAGATGCAGAAATCAAAACAGTAATGTATGATGTTTAATGGTGAATGGATCGAAAAATTAAACTCACCTTGTTTAGTAAAATGGAAGCAGGAATACATTGTAGAAAACAAAGTTAAATGGTAAAATTCAAGTTGATATGCTCCCAGAAAACTTGGGGTTCATTGGATGGACACCTGTCAGTTTTTTAAAGAAATCTGGGTAAAAGGAAAGGCTACCAAGATAAGCTTATAAACATATTTCAGACACAGGCCTCTGTAGAGTCATTGCCACTGTCTTACAGGCATATTTCTGTATTTGGAAAATTCTGTCTGTGAAGTTATGTATCCAAAGTTTCCTTACTCATACAATGGTGAACAGCCAAGTGGTAGGTAACACACAGTACTACCCAGTTATGATACTTACAAGCCACATCAATGGCCAGCATGGGCCATTAACCCTAACATGCAGGATTAGCAGGGATAACTTGGCAGGAAACAACGTATCTCAAATTGAAAGTATGACCTGCCTACTTAGATTCAGAAAGAATGAAAGTTACCATACATATGTAAAAAATGTAATGAATTAAAATCTGAAATAAATTTCAATACAGGGGAACGCCGGGGCCAGGGGGTGGGAGCGGGTGGGTAGGGTAGCAGGGCCGGGAGGGGGGAGGATATAGGGGACTTTCTGGATAACACTTGAAATGTAAATGAAGAAAATATCTAATAAAAGTTGAAAAAAAATCTGAAATAAAATAATGAGACTAAACACATCTATGCATTATGTAAAAACACTGATATGTTAACCACAGTAGCATATACAAAGTTATCAGGAGCTTGAAGCAGAACAGGAGAGGTTCATATATGCATACCTGATCCTATGTACTAAATACATATTCTAAAAATTACCTTTTTTAGCCTAGAAAAATGAGGATGAAATAAACAAGTTCCTCCTCACCCTATGTTATTATTAGCCAGTCTTTTAATTTTTTTCAGTTTCCATTTTATAATAAAACAGATGTTTCTGAATAGGTATAGGTGGGTGGATTGAAAAACCTACAAATATGGCAACTTTTATATCTATATTTAAAAGGAAAGACGTTATAGCCTCCACTCCTTTAAAAGCTTTTTATGGCACTTGGTTTTATTTTCTACAGCAATTTTCATTTGTCTTCCCTTAACCTAGTTGGAGCAAATAAATAAATAATAACGAAATGCAATTTACTTTATTTTCTTCTTCAAAATTGAAGTAGCCCAGGGGAGAATACCCAATTGCCCAGTGGTCTGTGTCATAATCTCACACTAGCCATCCATCTGGCCTTTCCATTCCCTCCCTCGCTCCAGTTCTCATCATTTGATGCCCCTCTCTCGTCCCTGTAGAAGATTCCTAAGTGAACTCCATATTGGCTTTGTTTCTCTCAGAAGTAACATCTTCAAAATAGTTAATTGGAAAGATGATCTAGAAATCCCAAGAGTATCAGGGGATTCTATTGTTGCCAAGCCATTTGCCATTTTCACCTTAATTTTTTCTAAGATTAAATTTCCTCAAATTTATAATCTTGTTCTCAATTTTCTTAACAAGATTTAATAAAATTCTGCGTATCACATTCTTTTTGAAGGATTCTTTATTTTAAACAAATACCACCCATCACTCAGCACAGCTATCAAGGGCTTCCTAACATAAATTCAACAGATTCCAAATGTCTGCTAATGGCATTTAAATGTTTCTGCTGATTGGAATTAGCACATGCACCAGTGCAGGTGTCTCCATGCATTTAGAAGATTCCTGAAATGGTTTGCCTTCTTGCTCCTATAGGTCATTTCCATAAACTTTCTAATTCCAATGCCTTACTCTGCCTTCTACACTGGCATATAGCAAATCATCTTTCCTAAACCTTTTCCAGAAACCTTTCCTTGCAAGGTGAAACATGTTCTTGCATATATAATATTTTATCTTTCTATGAGATCATTCTACACACAGATAAATGGCATGTGATGCTTTGCTGTGTATCCCATGAAGTCTCTCCTTGTTCAATCCAATTGCAGAATTATTAATTTAACTTGTATTTCCATGTCTTATTTTTTTCCTTGTATTACATTCTACATACTGATAGAAAATTGTAATAAATTTGCTACTCATTGATTACTGAGTTGATAAAGATAGAAGTTACTGTGCACAGGAGTCATCATGTTTATGTGCCTTATTTTGAATGTTCTATGTCTACACTATGTTTTCATGCATGGGAAGGCATGAAGATATTGTAGGAGGAAGTTGGGAAAGAATTACAAACAATGACTTCCAAGAAATCCTATTAATTAAGTAAGTAATTATAGGTCCTCATACCACATGCAGTTATAAGGTACCAAGGGTATAGTTGTGAGAGGAGTCTGGCACCAGCTACATGTTAATCATGGATGTGGGAAGCTAACAGGCAAACAGAGAAATTAAAGCACAAATGTGGTAGTAAATGTTACAGCATGTGTGAAGTAGTGAAAGGGGATGGACAAAGGTAAGGCTTCCGATGTAGAATAGGTGATCAGGAAAGTCCCATTGACAAGGTGATATGGGGGTATCAATCCAAACAATGCTGTACAAATACCTTCCTCTAAATGCAGGAGATAGAAACAGCAACTGCTGAAGAAATAACAATAAGGAAAAAGCCTAGCTTAACTATTTCTGCCAAACGTTGACCTGCTCCCTTCTCAGTGAAATTACTGTATTTCTGTCCTAAGAAATTTGTTCAACTAATTGCATACTACATAAGAAGTGTATAATTCCCCCATGCCATTTTCCTTTATTATTAAAGTGAAGCTAGGCAATTGAAGCTTCTGTGGTCTCAGAACCACTCTATTTACTTGTGTGGGGGTAATGTTTTCATCCTGGGAACTTATTATTTTAAAGATTCATCTTTTACAAATTTACAAATGTGTGTTTCTGTGTGAGTGTAAGTGCTTATCTGTGTGCTTGTCTCTGTTCACAGAAGCCAGAAGACATAGCAGATCCAATAGACCTGGACTTACAGAAACCTTTGACTCACTGGACTTGGGAATGGGATCCAAACTCTAGCTCTTATGATAGAGAAACATGCACTTTTAACTAGAGTCATCCCTACAGCCCTAGAAATTTATTTTTAACTTATAAATACTAGTATTCTACAAAGCCCATATATTTGTTGTTTTTAATGCTGTTTATAATAGTTATTTCCTTTTTATTTCATAATTTTTGAGTCCTTGACCTCCTGCATTTCTGTTTCTTGATTTTCAGACAAGATGATATTCCCAAATATCAGTGATTATACTCATGCTGAAGAGTTGGGATTTGTCTCCGATTAACTTCAGCAAAACAAAGAATCCTTCAGGGAACATTAAGCAGGACTACAGAGAGGACTTGGAAATTTTGTTCTGTGTTAAACTATGACATTGGAATCCATAGACAAGGCATGTTACTATCTGTTTTCAGAGGCTGAGAAGTGACTTAGGCAATTATCCAGTGCAAGAACACCTAGGTTCTCTGAAGAAAATGTGGGGACAAAAGCTTGGCTCAGTAAAATGGTGTTCCAGCTGGGATGTAGCTCATGGAACAGATTGATCTTGAAATCTGGTCCACAAACCAACTTAACAGCAGGAATTTCACACATGCAAGCACAAATAAACACTGGTGCAGTCGCCATGAAATAGCTGCTAATATTGTATAAACTAGCTTTTGGCTCTGCAGTGGGTTTTTCAGATAAAATGTCAATTCAAGTATATAATTACAGGAATACAGAGCCAATGTCCAGTTGGGGGAAAATGCTTATTTTTGTTTAAATTGTACTGGCTTCATAGAAACACTGAAACATTGTTCAGATTCTGACATCGTCAAGTTAATTAAAAGTTTAACAAAATAGCCCAAGTCCCATGTTCCGTTTTAGGGCTTATGTGCCAATACCTATGTACATGGCCTAGGAATTAAAAATAGTTAACGTATAGCTTTTGGTTATCAAACTAATAATTATATAGGAAAAACAGAGATATAAATGTTAAATATAAAAAATTGTACAAATGATTTTAGAGTCAACAGCATAGTTAGTCTGTCTTTTAAATCGTGAAAAGCAGAAAACAAAAGAATTTGGGAAAGAAGACATGGAAATCCAGTGACTTCCCATAACTCAGTCTTTGGAATTTTGGCATGGGGTTAGGTTTAAGTAGAGGGTCAGCAATATCCTATTTTAGCAAGGTGTAGCACCTGCCATCATTACCTGCTGTTTGGGCTTCTGTCTCTCCTTTCAGAAGTCTATCACATTGTCAAAACTGAGTGATATCTGCCAGGAGATAAGTTCCTCCTCTGGCTTGGACAGACTTCATCCTTCTTCCAGGATGAGATTCTGGGGAAATACCAACTTCTTTAAGACTTGTTATGTATATTTTGAATCAAACAATTTTCAAGTCCCCAGGCAACCTGACTTTTCTGTTTTGGTCACCGCTTTTGCTTTTCACTCTATCAAAATGGTGACATTGAATGGGTGTATAAAAAAACAGCAAGGCATTTTTTATTAAGCATGTGGGAAGGAAAAATAAAAACTAAAGCAACCAAAAATGTCCTATGTATACTAGAAAATTTTCCATCTATCTATCTATCTATCTATCTATCTATCTATCTCTATTCCTATCTATTAATTTTTCTTAATTCTCTTTACATCCTGATTGCTGCCCCCTTCTGGTAACCCCCTCTCACAACCTTTCCCCCAACTCCTCTCCCCTTGTTCTCTGGGAGGATGGAGCACACCTGGGAATCCACCCCTGACCTTCCAACCCTACCCACTGCAAAGCCACCATGGTAATCAAGTCTCTGAGTCACTAGGAGCATCCTTTCCCTTTTAATCTCTTGCACGAAAATGGAAGAAGGAAAGAGAGAGTAAGCAAACTTCTAAAGGCATCAAACACTGCTTCCTACAATGACCTGAATTTGATTAATACCAGCAGTGTATAAATGGGTAAAAAGCTTACAAGAGATGAGTCAGGAAGATCTACAAATGGCCAGTAAATACCTGCAAAATTTCTGAGTGTCATTCATCAGCATGAAAAGTAATTAAAACATAAAGTTAATGTCTTCTATATTTTTTGAATGACTGTTATTAAATAAAGAGTGGAAATACCTCTTGAGCATTGGAATTCACTGAGAATTCATTAAAAATTTAAACTGCCTTCTGTAAGTGACAGTTCCACATTTTACATGGGAATTTTTTAGGGTTGTATGGTTTACATTCCTATATTCTTGTGATCCATTTAATGAAGACTTCATTTTCATTGTGGAAACAAAATTTCTTCATGTCAGTGTGACCTTTTCCATGTGTGCATTATGAATACTATCCTCCATGCTATGGACTAGTTTCAATGAGAGAATATGTTGAGCTTTGATAAAGTTCACTTTAGAATCTTTATGTGACAACTAATATATGTTCTGCAATCTAAGAAACTTTTGCTTAATTCTTGTAATTTTATAGACTTTGGATTAGCATTTAGTTCTACCTGCAGTCAGGCAGCATGACCAGCACCACTTGTTAAAGATGCTGTCTTTTTTCCAGTGTGTTCTTCTAAAATATCTGGTGTTCACTGGTTTTATGTTGAGGTCCTTGATCCACTTGGACTTGAGCTTTGTACAAGATGACAAATATGGATCTATTTTCATTGTTCTACATACAGACAGCCATTTAGACAAGCACCATTTATTGAAGATGCTTTCTTTTTACCATTGTATATTTCTGGAGACTTTCTTAAAGATCAAGTGACTGTGTGTGGTTTTATTTCTGGGTTTTCAATTCTATTCCATTAATCAACATGTCTGTCTCTGTACCAATACCACACAGTTGTTTGTTTGTTTGTTTGTTTGTTTTTTATCACTACTGCTTGAGGTCAGGGATGGTGATTTCTCTAGCTGTAGTATCTGCGTTTGGTGGCTGATTATGGGATGGACCTCGGGTGGGGCAGTTTCTGGATGGTCCATCCTTCATCTCAGCTCTAATCTTTCTCTCAGAAGTTTTTATTTTGACCTTACATGGAGTGTGTGGCTAACACCTACTTAGAAGCCCTTTAAAGTCAATGTTTAGTATTCTCTACCAAAGGTAGGAAATCAGAATCACAAGTAATGCTGGCTATTGTGAGGAACTCTCAGACCCACCATTCTGTCTGTCTGTCTGTCTGTCTGTCTGTCTGTCTGTCTGTCTGCTTGTTGGCCTCTTAACTCTACTTAGAATCAAGGACAGATGAACTTGTGTACAAATCTCTAGCTAGGTGTTAACTTTCTGCATTGTGATTCTTCAGCGTTTCCGCATCTCTCTGAGAGTCTCAGAGCTCACATGCTGTTCTGTTGGTTCTCTCAGTCCTTGTCTCCTCCATCCAAGGCTTGTTAGAAGTCAGGTCAACTCTGGGCCACAGGTTAATGCAAGCTTCACTGCTCACAGAATCCTTGCTTGTTCAGCAAGAGAAATTGTGTTATTTCTGCACTTTATGTGGTGAAAGCTGTGAGGCTTACAGAATGACAAGATCATCTTAGCCATGCGTAAGTGGAAGATGATATATTTATTATTCAGTCAGACATGTTGCTAGCAAATGGAAGCCTAGATATTTTTTTCTGTTTACTTATTTATTTTGTGGCTTAACATAATCTACATGTAATACTATTTAAAGATAACCATAAAAGTCATTTATGTGACAGGACATATCTGATTTTTTGTTTTAATTAAATGCTACACTCTGCCATATTAAAGGAGGTTACATTACTTTTCTTTCAATGAATAGAGAAATTATTATATCCTGATTCATGTCAGCCTATTTTAAAGCTTGAAAGTACTATCAATCTATGTTACATAACAATGGTCATTATGTCTTCTACTCAATTTTATTTTCAAACTAAATTAAACAAAAACTCAAAAGTTTTGTGACATAGTATCTTTAAGTATTCTTAGTCTTTTGACATAGTATCATAAGCATCCTCAGAAAAAATAAAACATATTAGAAATCTGAGCCACTAAAACTATAGTACACAACTTTATTTGCCCGTTAAATATACAATTTATAATGTTAAATAGCTACATTAAGGATGCTCCCTAATTATTGTTAAATTTTCATAGGATGCTTCTGGGGTTGGCTTATTTTACTGTGACATGTTGATTTCTGAAGCAGAAATAGTGTATCACTTTGTCTCCTTAATGGGAATGTTTATAAGCAGAGATGTAGTACCATCAATCAAGGAGGGCTTTGAAATACTTTGTTCTGTCACAGACAGCTAACACAAGATTAGTCATCCTTTCATCCCCTCTACTGCAGGCCATTGAGTTTCCACTTGTTTTCACTAGCTTCGCTTATTTAGTAATCATTTATAGTAAACCAACATTCAGCAACCCACAAAACTGTTGTGATTTGTGTGTGAACCATCCTCCATTAGCCTATGTGTTTGAGTTCCTGGTTCCCAGCTTAGCATCACTTTTAAGAAAGTTGTGTAAATGGCAGGAGGAACAGAGTTGCTTCAAGAATGTCAAGGGAGGTGGCCTTTGAGGCTTCACAGCATGACCTACTTCTGGTTCTTTCTCTGTTTCTGAACGAATGTAATTGACAGGCCAGCCTCATACCCCTGCCCCCTTGCCTTCCTCACCATGATAGATACACCCTCTGTAACTTTAAGACTAAACACACCCTTCCTCCCCTCACTGGCTTTGCGAAGGTACTTTATCACAGCAATAGAAAAGTCACCAATACACAATTTCTTTCTTGTTATCCTATTAGTCCAGTTTGTGCAAGCACAGAAGTAAAAAATGTAAATTCCATTTTCTCTACAGAAAACAAATGCGGGAAAATACTCCTAAATTGAAGTAATTAGCTATAGATCACACAGGAGCCAATGTATTAGGCAAGTGTTCTTATACTACCACACAGATCTACTTACCATTTAAAAACCATCACACTGTTCTAAGAAAGAAGTTGTACCCACAGTGAAAATTGGGAAGTTTTTGAATGACAAAACCTTACATATATCTAAAATATTAATGGAAAATACTTGGTGACTAGCTATAGGAGCTTTTTGCTTCCAAACTTCACTTCAGTGCTTGCACTGTTTAATGTGCTATACTTAAGGTTGGTGCTTCTCAAATGCCAGCTTATTGTGACTAAAGTGTGACCTTGACTTCCCTTGCTTTGGGATTCCTTGTTTGATAAAAGGAAAGATAATAGCTTTATAGCATATTAAGCCACAAGCATTCACATTACAAGATGAAAAACAGTGCCCTTTTTGGCTAATGGCAGAAACTTATTAACTTAAAAATAAGTGTCTACACGTACTGAAAATATTTAAGCTAAAGTTGGCTATTGAAATAAAACATGTCATCTTGTTGCCCTTTGGAGGAAATCCAAATGGAGCTTCCAGAATCCTTTCCTTGGTTATGAATAAAAACATCCACTGCAGAGCAAGTATGATCAAAGGATTTCAGACAAATTGAAAGGAGGTGAGATGTGAATTACATCAGCTCAGCAGGACAAGTGTCAGATTTATTGAACTCAGCAAGGGCAGCCTGTGAGCATCACTTTCTGGGGAGAGAGAGAGAAGCAGTCATACTAATCCCTATCTTAAAAACTGAAAGAGGGAACATTGGGGTCTCCAATGAAGGAGCTAAAGAAAGGACCTAAGGAGCTGAAGGGGTTTGCAGCCCCATAGGAGGAACAACAATATGAACTAGCCAGTACCCCCAGAGCTCCCAGGGACTAAACCACCAACCAAAGAGCACACATGGTGGGACTCAAGGCTCCAGCTGCATATGCAGCAGAGGATGGCCTTGTGGGACATCAGTGAGGGGAGAGGCCCTTTGTCTTATGAAGACTTTATGCCCCAGTGTGGGGGAATGCCAGGGAAAGGAAGCCTGAATGGGTGGGTTGGTGAGCAAGGGTAGGAGGTAGAAGGTAGGGGTAGAGTGTTTTTCAGAGGGGAAACCAGGAAAGGGTATAACACTTGAAATGTAATTAAAGAAAATAACTTATAAAAAGTGAAACAGGAAACATTTTAAATTCTTTGGGGGAAGTTTCTTTATTTACATTTCAAATGTTATCTCCTTTCCTGGTTTCCCCTACCAGAAACCTCATATCCCCTCCCCTGCTATGCCTGCTTCGGTGAAAGCATTTCCCTCAACTACTTGCCCAATTCTGCTGTCTCCTAGCCCCGGCATTCCTCTACACTGGGGCATCAACTCTTTACAGGACTAAGGGCCTCTCCTCCCATTTATGCCCCACAAGATCATTCTCTGCTACATATGTCTAAAAGGATCTCACCTTCAGGCAAAAGAGTTGATGCTACAGAGAAAGTGACCCACAGAATCACCTAAGCAGTGAACAGAGGTGATCACAGAGACTGAAATATCAATCACTGTGCCTGAGAGTGTATGCACCAGGTCCTCTACATACATGTTATGTACAGTTGCTTAGTGTTTTTGTAGGATGCCAAAGAGTGGGAGTGAGGATGTCTCTGTCTCTTTTGCTTACTCATGGGACCCTTTACCTCCTACTGGTTTGCCTCACCCAGCCCTGATATGAGGGTTTGTGACTAGTCTTACAGTAACTTGCTATGCCAACTCCAACCTTCTGGCTCCTACAAATCTTTCTCCCCTTCTTCTGTGGGGTTCTCTTACAGATGATATGATATAATATGTAAGTGACCCCAAAAATTCCACCAGAGAACTCCTAAATCTGATAAACAACTTCAGTGAAGTAGCTGTATATAAAATTAACTCAAACAAATCAGTGGCCTTTCTCCACACAAAGGATAAACAGACTGAGAAAGAAATTAGGGAAACAATACACTTCAAAATAGTCACAAATAATATAAAATACTTTGGTGTATTTTCTTTCCTCTTCACAGGAGGAATGAAGTGTCCACACACTGGTCTTCTTGATTTTCTTGTGTTTTGCAAATTGTATCTTGGATATTCTAAGTTTCTGGGCTAATATCCATTTATCAGTGAGTGCATATCCAATGACTTCTTTTGTGATTGGGTTACTTCACTAAGGATTATATCCTCTAGATACATCCATTTGCCCAAGAATTTCATAAATTCATTTTTTTAAATAGTAGAATAGTACTCCATTGTGTAGATGTACCACATGTTCTGTATCCATTCCTCTGTTGAGGGACATCTGGGTTCTTTCCAGCTTCTGGCAATTATAAATGAGGCTGCTGTGAACATAGTGGAACATGTGTCCTTTTTACCAGTTGGAACATCTATAAGAGGAAACACAGGGCCCACAATGGAGAAGCTAGAGATAGAACCCCAGGAGCTGAAGGGGTCTGCAACCCTAGAAGAGGATCAACAATATGAAATAACCAGAACCTCCAGAACTCATGTCTCTAGCTCCATATGTAGCAGAAGATGGCCTAGTCGGCCATCATTGGGAAGAGAGGCCCCTTGGTACTGCAATATTTATATGCCCCAATACAGGGGAATGCCAGGGCCAAGAAGTGGGAGTGGGTGGACAGGGGAGCAGGGAGGGGGGAGACTCTCAGAATAGCATTTGAAATGTAAATTAAGAAAATATCTAATAAAAATTGGAAAAAAAATTCAACATAAATAAAAAAAAATACTTTGGTGTGACAGTAACTAAGGAAGTGAAAGATCTGTATGATAAGAACTTCAAGTCTCTGAAGAAAGAAAACAAAGAAGATCTCAGAAGATGAAAAGATCTCCCATGCTCATGGATTGCCAGAATTAATATAGAAAAAAATTGCTATCTTGCCAAAAGCAATCTACAGATTCAATGCAATTCCCATCAAATTTCCAACTCAATTTTTCACCGAGTTAGAAAGGGCAATTTGCAAATTCATCTGGAACAACAAAAACTCTGGGATATCAAAAACTATTCTCAACAATAAAAGAACCTCTGGTGGAATCACCATGCCTGACCTCAAGCTGTACTACACAGCAATTGTGATAAAAACTGCATGGTACTGGTACACTGACAGTCAGGTAGATCAGTGGAATAGAATTGAAAACCCAGAAATGAACCCATGCACCTATGGTCACTTGATTTTTGTCAAAGGAGCTAAAACCATCCAATGGAATAAAGACAGCATTTTCAACAAACAGTTTGATCCATTCTTATCTCCTTGTAGAAAGCTCAAATCTTAGTGGTTCAAAGAACTCCACAGATACTGAAGCATTTAGAGGAAGTGAGGAAGAGCCTCGAACATATGGGCACAAGGGAAAAATCCCTGAATAAAACACCAGGGGCTTGTGTTCTCAGATCAAGAATCAACAAATGGGACCTCATAAAATTACAAAGCTTCTGTAAGGCAATGGACAATAAGACAAAATGGCAACCAACATATTGGGAAAAGATCTTTAACAATCCTAAATCTGATAGGGGGCTAATATCCAATGTTTATAAAGAACTCAAGAAGTTGGACCCCAGAAAACCAAATAACCCTATTTAAAAATAGGGTACAGAGCTAAACAAAGATTTCTCAACCAAGGAATATCGAATGGCTGAGAAACACCTAAAAAAACTATTCAACATCCATAGTCATCAGGGAAATACAAATGAAAACAACCATGAGATTCCACCTCACACCAGTCAGAATGGCTAAAATAAAAAACTCAAGCTTGTACAATCACTCTGGAAATCAGTGTGGTGGCTCCTTAGAAAATTAGGCATAGTATTACCTGAGGACCCAGCTATACCACTCCTGGACATATACCCAAAAGATGCTCCAACATATAACAAAGACACATGCTCCACTATGTACATAGCAGCCTTATTTTTTTTTTATTAGATATGTTCTTAATTTACATTTCAAATGCTATCCCAAAAGTTCCCAATAACCTTCCCCTGCTCTGCTTCCCTACCCACACACTCCCACTTCTTGGCCCTTGAGTTCCCCTGTGTTGAGGCATATAAAGTTTGCAATACCAGCAAGAAGCTAGAAAGAACCCAGATGTCCCTCAACAGAGGAATGGATACAGAAAATATGCTACATTTACACAATGGAGTACTATCCAGCTATTAAAAACAATGAAATCATGAAATTCTTAAACAAATGGATGAATCTTGAAGATATTATCCTAAATGAGATAACCCAATCACAAAAGATCACACATGATATGCACTCACTGATAAGTAGGTATTAGCTCAGAATACCCAAGATACAATTTGCAAAACACGAGAAAGTCAAGAAGAAGGAAGACCAAAGTGTGGATACTTCAATCCTTCTTAGAAGGGGGAACAAAATACCCATGGAAGGAGCTACAGAGACAAAGTTCAGAGCAGAGATTGAAGGAATGACCATCTAGGATCTGCCCCACCTGGGATCTATCCCATAAACAACCACCAAAACTAGACACTATTGCAGAGCTTGCTGACAGGAGTCTGATATACCTGTCTCCTGAGAGACCCTGCCGTGCCTGACTAATAGAGAAGTGGATGCTCACAGTCATCCATTAGATAGAACACAGGGTCCCCAGTGAAGGAGCTAGAGAAATTTCCCAAGCAGCTGAAGGGGTATGCAGCCCCATAGGAGGAATATCAACATGAACTAACCAGTAACCCCAGAGCTCTCTGGAGCTAAACCACCAATCAAATAAAACACATGGTGGGACTCATATCTCTAGCTGCATATGTAGCAGAAGATGGCCTTGTCAGTCATCAGTGGGAGGAGAAGCCTTTGATCCTGTCAAGGTTCTATGCCCTTGTATAGGGCAATGCCAGGACAGGAAGCAGGAGTGTGTGGGTTGGGGAGCAAGGCCAGGGAGGAGAGGATATGGGATTTTCAGAGGGGAAACCAGGAAAGGGGATAACATTTGATGAAATGTAAATTTTAAAAATCCAATAAAAAAGAAATAAAATATAAGATTGTTTATTTATCTTCTCCTTCTCTGGTAGCTATTCTAAATAACAAGTAAGACTGATTTGAAAGCATTTCAAATTGAAAGGAGACCTGAGACTCATATGATTAAGCAGAAGAGTTTGGAAGCATGAAAAGAAAGGCAGAGAACAACACCCAGTGTACTTGTATTTTCTCAGAAATGGTTCAAAACCCAGTTTTTGTGCACAGGAGGAGTCCACTTATCCCTTAACAGTGTTGGGACTATATCTATTTCACCTTCATGGAAGACACTTGAGCTTTTCTTTTTGTTTGCTTGTTTGTTTGGGGTGGTTAAGTAAATGTGGTGTCAGAGCCAGCTACAGGGAAGTTCCAAGGATTCCATCTGCCTGTCATTAGCAGTACACACCATCCTGGTGACTGCTACACAACACTTTTATCCTGAGCTTTACTGCTTGTCTTAAACCATTAGGAACAAAACGTATGTTGTCTTTAAAGAAAGAATCTACCAGACACATTTTGCCCCCGGAACACTGAACTAAGTGAATTGACTAGATAATTGTGAGTATGATAAACAGATCATTTTAGCTGAAAGACTAATTAGTATCTAATGTCATATAAAGTCACTAAGCCCTTATCTAGAGGTTTGCAGTTGCTGTTGAGCAGGCTGTGTCATTCTCCTCATTTGAGCTGTAATTTTATGATGATTAGAAGATTAGAATTGATTCATTTTTTTTAACAATGTTTGATTGATTGTTTGGGAAACTCACTTCATGAAACCTGAGCATACTAACTTCCGAGTAGTCCTAAGGGTGTCTCCCAACTCTTGGGACACTCTTCTCAAAAGAATAATGATAATATAGTAATAATGATGGTGATTCTATTTGTATGGCATATATACTCACTGGACATGTAGAAGTGATACTTGATATTGTTTATATATTACTTTTGGCATAAGCTTCTAAAGAGCCACACTAAAGAAATAAATGGCCAGTAATTTTCATCTAATTTGGATGATATCCAGGCTGTTGGGGTTCTTGCAAGGCCAATGATGTTTAAGTTAACTGAGTCTTATTTCAAAAGCAATCAGTCATAAAATCAAACATCCTCAGTGGCTTGACAATACATTCTGTGTTGCAACATTACATTTATGCCAACTGAGAATTTAGCTCTGGTTTTTGCAATTTTCTAATTTGTCCTTTTTCTCTCTTCTGTTAGTCTATTTTATAAACACACACACACACACACACACACACACACACACACACACACACACACTGAATATAATAAAAGTCAAAGTCTAAGGCAACACTTAATAACATATATTGCCAAGAGAAAGTTTTATTAATTATCAGGACATGGGCAAATTGTCGATGTTTTTATCTTCCTGTCTTTCACCTAACAACCCCTAGTCCTTTTGTGCACTTGATTGATACTACACACTGACTGAGATATTATTTTCAAAGAAATAGATGACTAAATGATGTATTAGATGATTCACATGCAAGCTTCAGTTTGTACTTCATAAGCTCAATAAATAAAATATGTATACATAAATACAGATAATATACAGATTATTTATTATACTAGGATTTCACAGGTGGAGTTATTATCTGATAAAATGAACTAGACAGAGCTTTATAATAATTCTACAATGTCAATGTAATTAAAAGCAATACACATATTTCTTAACAGGTGAAAGATGTACATGACCTGAAGAGAAATGTGAAAATTACAGATATTTTAAAGAAAAGTCAGTTGATGTTTTCTTTGAGCACACACCTGCTGTGCTTCCACATAGATATCTTCACCTTAAAAGTTAATTAGAAACCATGTGCTTGTTTTTCCCCATTTATTTAAAGTAGAATCTTTCCCTTACATAATACATCCTGATTACAGTGTTCCTTTTCTTAACTACTTTAAGTCCCTCCCCATATCCCCACCCTTCTAGATCCACTTCATTTCTTTCTCTCATTAGAAGATATACAGTTTTCTAAAGGATAATAGTAAAATAAAATATGATAAGACAAAACTAACACATTGGAACTGGGCAAAACAAACTGAAGAAATAGCTCCTACGAGATCCAAGAGATAGCACAAGAAACAGAGACCTACTCATCCATACACTCAGAATTTCTACAAAAGTACTGAACCTGGAGTTATAATATATACACAAAGGACCTGGGGCTCATCAGATCAGGTCCTGTGCTTGCTGTGTCAGTCTCCATGTGTTCACATGAGCTTTCTTCAGGTTGATTTAGAAGGCATTGCTTTTATGATGTCCTCTATCCCCTCTAGCTCTAACACTCTTTCCCCCTTCTCTTGTGGGGCATCCTTAGGCTCAAGGAAGGATTTGATGGAGACAGCCCATTTAGGGCTGAGTGTTGAAAGTTCTCTCTCAATCTGAATAATGACTGAGTGTGTGTCTCTGTATTTGTTCCCATCTGTTGCAGGAGGAAGCTTCTCTGATGATGTCTGAGTAAGGCACTGATTTATGGATATAGCAGAATGTCACTAGTAGTCATTTTACTGCTGTGTTTTAATAATAATAATAAATAGTACTATAATTATATAGTGGATAAGCATAATAAATAATAATACTTATTACTAGTAGAACACTAGCATTTTTAAACTCTAGATATCTGGGCTATTCAGTCTCAGGTTCTAGGTTACCCAAGAAATTCTGGTAGGTATAGTTTCTTTCTCAAGAGTAGTCTTTAAGTCAAATTAGATATTGGTTGGTTACCCCACAAACTTTCTACCATTATTGCTCTAGCATATTTGAAGGAAAGGCATCATTAACAAAACATGTATAGCTTAATGATTCTTCTTTATCTGGTCAAGGTATAGATTGTAGATTTAATGTTTTCACCAATTCCAGCTAGGGTTCCTTAATTTTGCATTTAAATTGTTGTTTTTTGTTTTGTTTTTTTCTTACAAGAAATGGCTGAACTAGAAAATGCTGATAAAATACAGGTAACCATAATATTTTTGATAGGTTGCTGTTACAGGTGGCATAAAATTTGCAAATATCAAATTCTCCTTTGACCACCCTAGAAATCATCTTTGAATGCAAGTAAGTGTGCTATCACTTTAAGAAATGACTTTACATCATAGTTGCTGATAGACTACAGAATGGATTTATTAACATTGGATATATACCCCCCAAACAGCATTCTTGGGTTGCAAAATGATTCTAATTTTATTTGCTGATTTTGTTATTAAATGTGCTTGACCATGTTCTATAACTTAGTGACTCTCTTGCATTCATTTCTCCAGTTTGATTCTTTACTTCAATTATACTATAGATTGTTCTCACCACAATTCTAAGTATGTAGGACAATACATGTGCTAATTAACTTCCTATGAACATTCATTGTTCATGTCTCATGTCGTCTACCATAAATAAATGCATAGTTTCTTTGTCAGTAAATTTTAAATATCATTTATTAATTGAAGTGAAATTTTGGTTATATCTCTGATTGTTTTATTTTGTTTTCATATTGAGCATGATCTGATTCCTTGGGTCCCCTCAATAGTAAGATGGGCTTTAAGGTTTCCTTTGGGTTCCAAGAAAATCTGAGTGATGCACTTTCTAAGTGATAATTAAAACCCATAAAGAAAGTATTAGAGACAGCCTTTGGATCCCTGTCCCCTACCTGGACTACTTGATTGCTTGATAGGGCCTCAATGAGAGAGGACCTACTTGGTCCTGCTAGGACTAGATATCCTAAGGTGGGGTGTTACCCAAGGGGAGTTTCCCCCTATCTGGGGAGAAAGCGGGGGGTGGGGAGTAATGAACTGAGGGATTTGTAAGGGTGGGACTGGGAAGAGAGGGAGGTGGGTGGATGCAACTGGGATATACTATAAATAAAAAATAAAATTTGGAAAAATTTATAGATAAGAACCAGTACAATTGCAAGCCTTAAATAATACAAAGTTATTTCCTAAATTACATAATTTGGGAATTGAAAATACTTGCTCAGATTCAGAAAAAGCCACCAGGTGTTTTCTTGATATTTTAATAAAAATCCGCAAGAGAACCCTGATAGAACTCTTTCATTTTGTTTCAGTGAATATTTAGCATCACTACAAAAAGTAACATGAGATTATATAAAGGTATGAAATAATATTGTATTATGAAATATTAAAACTTCTTAATGCTCATCATTTACTTTTTAAATGATTATAGAGAATAGATGAGAAAAATCTTTATAAATATGCTATCAATATGATCATTAAGACTCAATGCAATGGGGACCCAAAAAGCTCCTTTCTCCAACAGATGATGCCAAGAGTGGAATTACTGCTGGACAGTGGTGGCACATACCTTTAACCCCAGCAATTGGAGGTAGAGTTTGGTGAATCTCTGAATTTGAGCCATGCCTGTTCCTCAGAGAGAATTTCAGGACAGTCAGAGCTACATAAAGAGACCCTGTCTTGAAAGGACAACCTCCCAAAAGTGATTTCCTAATTGACGGAGCTGAAAACTAAATTCTAGATAAATATAGAGAAATCACTCACTTGGCCTTGGTGAAAATATTTTAACCTTTTATTTTTGTGCTCTTAAATTGGTATAATGAGTCTAAAAATTTGTTAATTTGCAAAAAAAAAATTTTTTCTTGTACTTGAAATACTAAGAGAGTAGTCAGCCTACCCAGGTCCCAATGGATATCAAAAGATTACTAAATTTTCCTTAAGAGTAACTTTTATAATGGATCTGCCTTGCAAAGCTCTGAAAGTTGATTATCATGCAGATGGCATTATCAGTTTCCTATATTGATTTACTTAAATTATAATGTACAGAGATTGCAATTAGATACAATTTCAGATGGAGGTAAAATAAGCTGGTGAATGTGTGAATTGGCAAACCTTGGGAAAGAGAATAGTTATTCAGCAAAATTCATTTAAACATAAATATGAACATATGAAAATATAATGCATTCATATAATTATAATGCTATGTTTGCAGGGCTAAAGGGAAACAACAAATCTTATAAACTGATCATAATATAAATTCATACAAATTCATTGCAAGGAAATTACATAGATCATTAAAATATTATAAAAATTAGAATGCAAATACGACTTAGCAGTTTCATTTCTAGGAATTTACCTCATACATACTATAATAGATACTGAAATAATGTTTGCAGCAATATTTTTCTATTAGGGAAGGCATGCAAATAGATACCCTACCAATAATGGGCATATTGAATAAATTCAACAGTTAAGAAGGGATAATGTGCATGCTAATTATGCTAATTTTCAAAATATATTAAATAGAATTGAAATTTTCAAGTACGGGTTGTAGGCAATCTTCATTTATCTGCAATTGTATAAATATGTTTGAATTTATTAGGGCATTTCTGTATTCACATACGTGTGTGTGTGTGTGTGTGTGTGTGTGTGTGTGTGTGTGTGTGTGTGTGTGTGTATGCACGCACGCTAGGCAGTAAACTAGTGCTTCATTCTTATTTTCTTCTTGGACATATAGAAGACATACTTTCCAAACATTAAGGTGGCTCAGAGCTATAGAACTAGCAATAGAACATAAAGTATTAGTTGGACTGACAAAATGACAAGCTCCACTTAATCCCCTCAGCCGTGTCCTATCTTATAGTTTCCCTCTGAAGGTCTTCTGCTGAGAAGGAAGAGCTACAAGATCAAAGGAGCTTGGATGACCAACTGAGCTGTTATGTCAGCTGTCTGAGGGTCACAAGGACAGAAAAGAAGTTTGCAGATGAAAAGATTTAATCTTTCATTATTATATCCCTTTAGTTGTGGTGTTTTTTTTTTCTTCTTCAGAATTGTCTATTTTGCTTTCTTTAAAGGTTAATTTAGGAAGCCAAACTATTTAAAATAGATACGGTGTGTAGATCCCAAATTCTAGAATGCTCACTTGGACTTCCAGAATGCTTGCCATGAATTGTAATATGTGATCACATGTTCCACGCAGCCATGCAATGACCAAGTGCTTTCAAATTGTAGTATCCTTTCCCAGTGATCTCATGGAGTAATGTAAATCAGTTAACCCCTGCTACATGTCCTAATGCCGAAAGATTGCAAAAAATGCCAGACACACTTAGCTCCCACATTTCAGTTTTCAATAGTGGCTTACTCAGAAAAGCAGTTTCTGAGTGAAACTATGCCCTCTCCCTTCCTACTCTCAACACAAAAACTGTACTGGGCTTCATATAGTGTATTTTTCTGTGCGTAGCTGTTGGTTTTCAGGGGGCACTACTTCCAAGACCAATAAAAGTCTGATCCTGTTGTTGGGTTGATCTGGGTTCCTATTCTTTCAATTACCCTTACCCTGTTGTTTCTTAAGTGTACTGCTGGAGCCCAGGAAGGATTTTGTAGTAGGGACCCTGCGACATTACTGGGGAGTTTTCCTTTACCAGACTTATTTTTCATCCCTCAGTCTCTATGTTTCCTTTGTCTTCCCAAGAGCTTTCTGTCCTCATACTGGCATGCCCAGGAATGTAACTCTTTTTCTGTCATCAGGAAAGCTGTCTTTGTTACTTTCTGGAGTGAAAATATGACATTCTCCTTACTGAACACACAAGCTAAGGGTCTTTTCATAACCAAAGGGTGAATTGAAATTTCCAATTATTTTAAGGCTGTATGGGTGTTTCATTCTTCACAATAATTTCATTATGGAGGCCTGAGAAACTCTCTGGAATTTCTTTCCATTGAAAGTTCCAACCTTGAGGAATGCTTCAAAGTCAGGTATGGTTGATTTTCTCCAGGCACTGGAACCTAGCAGAGTTCAAGGCTATATCAGGACATGAATCAGTCATGGTGTTCTTGTCAAACTGATCAACCCTCAATTAAAAGGTAAAGACTTCAAAGACATAAAAGAACAGAAAAGAAGAAAAGGAAAAGTTTTTTATAGAAAACTGCATTGGGTCATGGGATTCCCGAGATTGTTCTACTCTGCTGAGTCTTTCTATTTGTTTGCCTCGTCTCTGTTGTCTCAAATTGCTAACCAAATATTCTCTTTCCTGCTACCTGTCTGCCTTACCTTGCCCTTGGGCTTTCCCTTCACCTATAAAGACAGTAGGTGATCTTTGACCCCCTTTATGTGTTTGTAGAACCCCACTTCTTTTGGTTTTTCGAGACAGGGTTTCTCTGTATAGCCCTGGCTGTCCTGGAACTCAGTTTGTAGACCAGGCTGGCCTCGAACTCAGAAATCCGCCTGCCTCTGCCTCCTGAGTGCTGGGATTAAAGGTGTGCACCACCACGCCCTGCTTGTAAAACCCACTTCTTTGAACCCATTAGTGCTTATTGCCTCCTATCTATCAATGCAAACTCACCAGTTCTGCTTCATAAGACTTTCTGAAGCATTTCATCACAGAAGGGCCTTCACACAATACCATCCTTACTGAAGTCCTATTCTGGTTCCCAATATTACTGGGGACAAGGGAAAGAAAAAAAAAAAACTGATTTTCCAACTCTTAGAAAAATCCTTTCAGCCTCCCCCTCCCCCAGTTAAAACTAACTCTGTTGTCACCTACCAGTTCATAATAAAGCCTTCATTTTCTTCAGTTTCCTGAAACCCAATGCCCTTTACTTAGCTTATGGAGGATCTAACTCATTCTATGTCTAGCCACTCTGGGAATTCTTTCAGGAATAAGAATGGTAGCAATGGGACTGCAGCTTTCATTGAATCCATTAACCTTTCTGTCTCATTAGCTCTCAGAAAGCCTTAAAGAAAATTCAGATCTGCTAGTGTATGCTCTCTCCAATTTCTTTATGAAGGCACTCAGAGGTATGAGTTTCCTTCTTAGCACTGCTTTCATTGTGTCCCATAGTATGTTGTGCCTTCATTTTTGTTAAATTTTAAAATGTATTTTCTTTCTTTATTTCTTCCCTGACCAAGTTATCATTGAATAAAGAGTTGTTCAGCTTCCAAGTGTATGTGGGCTTTCTGTTGTTTATCTTGTAATTGGAGACCAGCCTTAGTCCGTGGTGATCCAGTAGAATAGATAAGATTAATTCAATCTTCTTGTATCAGTTGAGGTTTGTTTTGTGTCTGAATATATAGTCAGTTTTGGAGAAGGTACCATGTATTCTTTTGTTTAGGGTGAAATGTTCTATAGATATCTGTTAAAACCATTTGGTTCATAAATTCTGTTAGTTTTACTGTGTCTGTGTTCAGATTCTGTTTCCATGATCTGTCCATTGGTGAGAGTGGAGTGTTGAAGTCTCACACTATTATTGTGTAAAGTTCAATGTGTTCTTTGAGCTTTAGTAATGTTTCTTTTGCAAATGTGGGTGCCCTTGCATTTGGGGCACAGATGTTCAGAATTGAGAGCTTCTCTTGGTGGATTTTTCCTTTGATAAGTATGTAGTGTCCTTCTCCATCTTTCTTTGATAAATTTTGGTTGAAAGTCTGTTCTGTTGGATACAAGACTTGCTATTCCAGCTTGAGTCCTGGGACCACTTACTTACTTGGAAAATTTTTTCCAGCCTTTTACTTTGAGGCAGTGTCAAAATAAAAGTGTCTTTGTCACTGAGGTATGTATGTTTCCTGTACACAGCAAACTGCTGGTTCTTATTATATATGCAGTCTGTTAGTCTATGTCTTTTTATTGGAGAGTTGAGTCCATTGATGATGAGAGATATTAAGGACCAATGATTGTTGCTTCCTGTTATTTTTGTTGTTAGAGGTAGAATGATGTTTGTGTGGTTCTCTTCTTTTGGATTTGTTGTGAGAAGATTAATTTCTTTTTTTTTTTTTTTTTTTTTAAATTGTGGAGCTTGCCTTCAATACAATCCCAAAGTGTTTGCTTATCTACATGATTCTTTTTTTCCCACATTTTTATTAGATATTTTCTTCATTTACATTTCAAGTGCTATCCCATAAGTCCCCTATACCCTCCCCTCCCCGCCCTGCTCCCCTACCCACCCACTCCCACTTCTTGGCCCTGGCATTCCCCTGTGCTGGGGCATATAAACATTGCTAGACCAAGGGCCTTTCTTCCCAATAATGGCCAACGAGGCCATCTTCTAATAAATATGCTGCTAGAGACATGAGCTCTGGGGGTTCTGATTAGTTCATATTGTTGTTCCACCTATAGGGTTGCGGCTCTTGGGTACTCTCTCTAGCTCCTACATTGGGGACCCTGTGTTCTGCCCTATAGATGACTATGAGCATCCACTTCTGTATTTGTCAGGGACTGTCAAAGCCTCACAGGAGACAGCTATATCAGGGTCCTTTCAGCAATATCCTACTGGCGTATGCAGTAGTGTCTGCATTTGGTGGCTGATTATGTGTTGGACCACCCAGATGGGGCATTCTCTGGATGGTCCATCCTTTCATGTTAGCTCCAAACTTTGTCTCTGCACCTCCGAAGATTAATATCTTGCTTTTTCTGGGGTGTAGTTTTCCTTCATATGTTGGAGTTTTCCTTCTATTATCCCTTGTAGGTCTGAATCAATGGAAAGATATTGTTTAAATTTGGATCTATTATCAAATATCTTGGTTTCTCCATCTACGGTAACTGAGAATTTTGCTGGGAATATTAGCCTTGGCTGGCACTTTTGTTCTCTTAGGATCTGTATGACATCTGCCCAAGATTTTAGAGTCTCTGTTGAGAGAAGTCTGGTGGAATTCTGATAGGTCTGCCTTTATATTTTACTTGACCTTTTTCCCTTACTGATTTTAATATTCTTTCTTTGTTCTGTGCATTTGGTGTTTGGTTATTATGTGACAGGAAGAATTTCTTTTCTGGTCCAATCTGTTTAGTGTTCTATAGACTTCATGTATGGTTATGTCCTTCTCTTTCCTTAGGTTAGGGAAGTTTTCCTCTATAATTTTGTTGAAGGTATTTACTGGCCCTTTGAGTTGGGAATCTTCTCTCTTCTATACCTATTATTCTTAAGTTGGTCTTTTCATTGTGGCCTGGATTCCTTGTATGTTTTGAGTTACTTTTTTTTTTTTAATTGGTTATTTTATTTATTTACATTTCAAATGTTATCCGCATTCCCAGTCCTCTACACAAACCTCCTATCTCTTCTGCCCTATCCCTGCTTCTATGAGGGTGCTCCCCTACCTGGCCACCCACACCTGCTTCAGTGTCCTAGCATTCCCCTAGGCTGGATCATAGAGCCTCCACAAGACCAAGGGACTCCCCTCCCATTGATTTTAGATAAGGTAACCCTCTGCAACATATCCAGCTGCAGCAATGTGTCCCACCATGTGTACTCTTTGGTTGGTGGTTTAGTTTCTGGGAGCGTTGGTTGGTTGATATTGTTGTTCTTCCTATGGGGTTGCAAACCCCTTCAGTTTCTTCAGTCCTTGCCCTAACTTCTCCATTGGGGTCCCAGCACTCAGTCTGATGTATTGGTCAAGCTCTGGCAGAGCCTCTCAGGGGACAGGCTCCTGTCAGGCAGTGCTTCTTCATATCAGCAAGTGTCTGGGTTTGATGTTTGCATATGGGATGGATCCCTATATAGAGCAATCTCTGGATGGCCTTTCTTTCAGTGTCTGCTCTACTCTTTGTCCCTGTATTTCTTCTTGACAGGAGGAATTATGGATTAAATTTTTTGAAATAGGTGTGGGGTCCCATCCCTCAACTGGGGGCTATGTCTATCCACTGAATATGTTCTCTACAGGTTCTGTCTCCCCTTTGTTGGGAATTTCAGCTAATGTCCTTCCTATTGGTCCTGGGAACATCTTGGGTCCCTGGAATCTAGAACTTTTTAGTGGCTATCCCCAGATCCTCCTCTACCACTGCTACACACCTCCTTTCAAATTCCTGACCCTCTGTACTTCTCCCCTATCTCCTTCTGTATTTGAAGTGGTATCCCCCCTTTTCCCTCCTCCTCCACTCTCCCTCCTATATCCCCCTCTCCCTCTACTTCCTGACATTATTTTTCCCCTTCTGAGTAGTACTGTAGCTTCCACACTTTGGTGTGGTCTTCCTACTTCTTGGGTTTCATATAGTCTGTGTGTTGTATCTTGGGTATCATGAGGCTTTGTTTTGTTTTGTTTTGCTTTGCTTTTGGCCTTTGGCTTTTGCCAGGCAGTTGCCATGTATGCGGCTATATCTAAGTACCAATATGAAAATGTGTAATTTGACTGTGAACCCAGAAAGAACATTTAATTAATTTTGTTCAACATTTAAAAGGCTATACATAGATCTAGAGACTTGCTTTTCATTGTGAGAGCAGTTGTTGCTGTTTGAATTTAAAACAATGGGATGGGCCTTGAATTCCTGATCTTTCCAAGACTTTATTCCTCCTTTGAATAGGAAAAAAATACCCATGAAAGGAGTTACAGAGACAAAGTTTAGAGCTAAGAGGAAAGGATGGACCATACAGAGACTACCCCACTGGGGGTGGGGGGGATCCATCGCATAATCAGTCACTAAACTCAGACACTATTGCACAGGACAGCAAGTCTTTCCTTAAGGGACCCTGATATAGCTGTCTCATACAGAAGTGGATGCTCACAGTCATCTATATGATGGAACACAGGGCCCACAATGGAGAAGCTAGAGATAGAACCCCAGGAGCTGAAGGGGTCTGCAACCCTAGAACAACCAGAACCCCCAGAACTCGTGTCTCTATCTCCATTTGTAGCAGAAGATGCCCTAGTGGCTCATCATTGGGAGGAGAGGCCCCTTGGTATTGCAATCTTTATATACCCCAATACAGGGGAATGCCAGGGCCAAGAAGTGGGAGTGGGTGGGCACGGGAGCAGGGCGGTGGGAGGGGGGAGGGAACTTTCAGGATAGCATTTGAAATGTAAATTAAGAAAATATCTAATAAAAAAAGAATTTAAAACAATGAGTTCTTGCAATTTTTGAATAAGAATGATCATGAAATTATCAGGAGAAAAATGTTCATGTTATGCTTTTTTTAAAGTTAAAATTTGTGACTTTTTTGTTTGTAGTAAATACATGCCTTTTATAAAAATGTGAATATAAAACAAAACAGAAACAAATGTTAGATTATCCCAAATCCTCATGCTCCCATTATAATACCTTATTAGGACAGATGAGTTTGTTGCCCCCACTTTACAACTTCAAATGAAGGACTTAATGAAATGTAGAAATTCCCACAGTGGTGTAAAGAACTAGGGAAGCAATGTTGTCAGGATCTAAGAACAGAAGGAAAAAAAAAAAAAAAAACAGATTTATCAGTGCAATGCTACTGGAAGAGGACACTCAGAATGGTAAGTCAGGGCCAATGCAGCAATGATGTAAGCCGTAGGTACTTCTCATTTCATGTATATTTTCACTTACATAACAACCAGGTGTTGCTTCCCAACAGGCAGTGTGCACCTGGGCACTCGCTTCCACACAGTGGAGTGATGAGACTATTGCAGGGTAGGTGTTTCAGCAGCGATGGTTGGAGATATTAAGGCTAAAAAGCAGAATCCTAACACACAACACAATTTAGATGTTTCATAGGCTATTGGAGGCTGGAGATGGCTTTTCTGTCTGTTCTTATGCCATGGCCCATTTCCCCCCCCAAAAGCTCCTTCTGGAACAGTGGCAGTCAGATACAGCATGATTCTGGCCAGGATCCTAAATAGTGATTCTGGCAGTGCACTGGCTGACTGTGATTAAATACATGCAGGTGTTGAATTCTTCTGAGTACAGGGATAACTGTTCTTAGTTATTATGAACTTCCATTCTATAAAAGGATATAGAATCCAGAAGATGCATTTTGCTCTTGAGTCTTCTCCTAATGAGCTGAACAGAATAGAAAATTATCTTTCTAACCAGGGATATGTGTGATTTTTCTCATCTCTAAAAAAGAGAAAATACATATTATTCCATAACTACTTCCTAGTTCTGAACCCAAACAATGATAAGAGCAATTGCTTTTCCAAATAGCTACACTTAAATTTTTCTTTGTTTGTAGGTAGTAGTAGTTTTTACATAACCTGGTTTTAACATTTCTACTCATCATAACCATCATAGTACAGAAAAGCAATTTATTCCTTTGTCTTTCTTGGTATCTAAAAAAAATTCATAATAGTACACTCTAATACAAACTTTAGCAAATGAACAAAGACTTTGGTTTTCAAGTTGAAAAACACAGTATACTATGGTAAGGATAAGTCTCTAAAGTTTTTAGGGAATATTTTAGGGCTGTTATACTTAATTATGAGGATCTCTGGAAAAGTATACAATAATAAGCTGTGAATTGCCCCATAATTCACTCCACTTGTAGCATGACTAATGATTTTAAAAATCTTTGAAACATGTCCAGATATCTAGGACTTGATTGCAATCTTGTATTTAATGTAGCCATTTTCATTTATATTCACTCTTTGGAACTTGAGACCTACACTGCTCTGACAGCTTGTCAGGAGTAAATCTTGTCAAATAGGGTATTCCCTTTGGAAAACTTCACACAGCTTGTGTCACTGGTGAGAAAGAGAGAAAAACATAGCAAGTGTGTTCCGTCCAATTAGCAAAGATGTGTAGGCTCTCTGGTGGTGCAGCTGTGCAATTGGCAATGGAGAGAGGAAATTTTATGGTGTCTGAAAGCCTCTCATTTGTGGTGACAAACCTGGGAACCCAAAGTGAACTATTAACTCTCTCCTGACCATTTTTATAACTACAGAAAAAAAAAGTTTATTCTATCTCTCGTATAAGCAGGGATTGGGTCTATATTTATATCAATGCATTAGCAAATCCTAGGTAGCTCCTTAACGCCTATTTTAACTAGGCAATTTTTTTTTCTGTGAATGTAGAATTTCTACTGTTATTAAAAACTCTAAATTTGTAGTTGGAAGTGTTGGAATAAAGCATAAAATCAACTGCTTATAAGCTATGAAAACAAGTTCTCTGTTTGAATAGCCTTACCTCAGTTTATCAGATACAAGGGAGTTTATGATGGTGCTGCTTCTGCTATATAACCTTCAGCAAGGTCATCATAGAAAAATCTGTGCAGTGATAAAAATCTAGCAGCATACATATTTATTTAGCAACATAGTTGTAAGTTATAATCACAGTCAGAGAAACAATGTGCCCTGAAATGCAGTTTTATATTTTTTACAGACCTAAGCAGTTAATGAGTCATTTTTGTACATACTGCTTCAGGTCTTTCCCCACATCTTATACCATTGCCTTGTATTTTTTTTTCCCCACTTGACTGATGAAAAAGGTGAAAGAAAATCTTCCGTGATACATCCTTTCACTGCCAGACACTTCCGTGTGAATATTTGATGTTTGTTGGGATGGTTAAGGGAATATCAGTGCAAAGGCTCTCCATTGGAGAAAATATCTACTCTCTCCAAGGAATGTGAGTGAATGTGGTGAAATGAATAAAAGAGTGTGGAAGAGGAGAGAGGGAGATAAGAGTTGATGGGCACATGATCCCTTAGAGATGGTGTGAGTGGGTGGTTTTCATCTTATAGAACATGGAGTGAAGGTGCATCAAAGTCCAAGGAGGGAAGCGACATCACCTGGCTCATGTTTGAATGAATCTTTCTAAGTTTTTCAGTGGCAGAAATTATTTTTATAAAATGTATGCACTATTGAAAATAACCAGACATTATTGTCTAGAGATCACCCTTATAAACTTGTAATTGGCATATCTCCCCTGACTTTCATGTTGGTGACTTTAAGAAGTACAATTTGATCTGAACAATTTCTGGTACTGTAAATGCAATCTCTTTCTTTGCATCAACCATTTCTACAATTAGAGACGGAAGAGCTTAAATTAATGAGGTAGCTTAAACAGAGAAACTTTGGAAGAAAAGTAATGAGAAGTTCCCTTCAGTACAAGAAATACACTCAATATAAGGCAAATGCAGAGACTCAAGACTCAAAAACATTTTTGTGGTGCTTCATGATCTGTTGTAAACTGATCACTACATAGTTCTCAGAATACCTCCCTCTAATTATAACTGCAGGCAGCACAGGGTATGGTAGACAGATGCGCATTTTGTATTTTTTCCCATTTTGCATGATGATGATATTCTAATTTTAATGTTGGGTTAGAATCAGGTCATGAAACAAGAGGTCACAGCCCTCCACTAGCTGATCAGGACTAAGCAAATCAATTCTCATTCTAAGGTTAGCACTGAAGCAGATAAATGTAAACTAATGACATGTCTTTCCTGTTCATTATTTATTTAAATTTTGTTCATTTAAAATGGGACAAAGAGGATATAACAGAGGAGACATCTTTCTTTCCAGAGGGTCTATACGCTGAAAATAGTAGCTGCTTCAAAAGGGGTCATTGTTTTCTGGCCCGTTGTATGTCAGGTGATTTTGGATTATTCTGTGTAAATTATAATATCATCTAGGTTGTAGGTTGCTTTTTAGATTTTGTTCTGAAAGAGGATGCTTTTGAAACTATGCATGTGTCTAAATTTGAATGCTTTATATTATTATATGTGGGATAGTTGTTATATACAGTATTTAATAATATGATTTTTATATAATGTATTATGTTTCAGATAATATCATATATAGATATAATGTATATTATATAATAACATATTACTGTTGTGTTATTTGTATGTTGTTATGAGATCACTTCATTTTTCAACATAATGATCCTCACGATAGCAGCAAAGAACTAGACACATCAAGTCCTAGGTCCACTCTCACTTCTATTGAGTATATCTCTTGGTTAAGATGTAATACTCACAAAATATATTGTACCCTTAGCATACTTGCTTTGCCCAATCTCATCTAACTTCTGGGCTCTTTTCTCTCCAAAGTGTCACATTCAAACAGCATTTTGAATTTAAGGAGAGTGCTAACAAATAAAACTGTATAAGACAGACCTCTGGAAGGCAAAGTATTTCATTTGCTTAAAGTTTGGGTATGAGATGATGGAAGATATATTTTTCCTTAAAATACAGTGATTTATGCTTTTATTCTTATTTGAAACTCCTTCTAAAAATTGACACATTTATTGAATAAACAGAAAATAATGCTGCAAAAAGCAGCATGAAGTATTACTAATTGTAATAATGAGCCTAACTAAAGCCTCTCTTCCCTTCTGCACAGCCAGTTACCTTAACATATTTTAGTACTACAGTGTAAGCAAATTTTTTATCTCCACACTCTTCCTAGATATGGATCTTGAGTAGGAACTGAGAGAGTGCATGGAAATAAAATGTGTGGCTAACACATTCAAATCCTACAGTTTAAACAAAGCACAAGGGATGGGCCTTTGAAGAGGGAAAAATATGTAGTGAGAGAGAACACATAGCAATGGGTAATGTCGGTATAGCATTCTTGAGAAGAGAGTGAAACTCTGATGTGAGCATGGACAGGTATTTAAGTCTATGAGTGAAGGGAGTGATTTGTTGTGAAAACTCTTCCCAAGAGAGTTGTCATGGTGAGGTAATAAGTTTATCTATCAAGAAGTCAAAGATGATCCTCTCAGGCATTTGACTTGGTTCTTCAAACCCTCACTCCTAACTCTGTCACCTTGGATGCAAGCTCCAGATGTCATCAATTTTAAGAGTCAGGCTGTATTCCTTCATGAATGTTCCCCCTCTGAAACCCCGGGTTTCTCAAGGTTCACCTCCTCAACTGCTCTGCTGAAAAAAAAGGTGAGTTTTCATCTCAGATTTAGAGGCACAGGTGCCAGACACTGCTCCTCTCATCTCCTGTACAAAATACCCCAAACAGAAGGCAGCCGTGCTCTGCCAGTCACCAGCTCCCAGCTTCAATTAACACCCAAAGGTGTCTGTGCAGATTCCCGCTCTAGTCCCCAAGGTAGCTGTATTTTGAAAATCAGATGTCTTAATTTCCAGGGAGAATCATTTTGTAGCTCATATATGCCCCAATACAGGGGAACGCAGGGGCCAGGGGGTGGGAGCGGGTGGGTAGGGTAGCAGGGCCGGGAGGGGGGAGGATATAGGGAACTTTCTGGATAACACTTGAAATGTAAATGAAGAAAATATCTAATAAAAGTTGAAAAAAAAAAAAAAAAGAAGTAGTGTCTTGGTGGCTGCCGCAGACCCTCTCAAGTCCCTCGTCTGCGTGTGTTCTCTGAAGCCAAGTGGGCGACAAACAGACCACACGAGAGAGTGTGTAGAATCTGAGTGTAATTTGTCAAATTTAGCATCAGATTTTTATACAGAAGAAAATGGGGAAGTTAGGTGACACACCAGCTTGATAACAAAACAGTAATCTAAGCAGGGAAGGACTGGCAGGAACCAACTGGGATAAGATTCAAAGTTAACAACTGGGATCAAAAACAATTCCACCTAAGGTCAGCTTAGAAGCCAGGGGCAAGGGCTTCTTGCCCTTGCCATAGTCCACCTTCCCTCTGGGTCATTGTAAATACTTGTATCTGGGTGTAACTCAGCTAGCTATAGTTCTAAGAATATAGTCTGGTTCCTTCTCAGGCCACAAACTTCCCTATTCCTAGATAGTGGTGCATTCCTGTGTAGGGCAGTGACTTAGCTATTCATGCTCAAGGTTGGATCAAGGACTGCCTAGAATCTAACTTGGCTATATGTTAAAATATGAATCCTTAGGAGCACTTATAATGAAGCAATATTAGGGGAAAGCACACAGATCTGTTTACCAACTAAAGCAAGGACATTGGAGGATTCTTTATACAGGATGCCACAATTCCAGTAGACTAAGTTTCCATGAGCTTTTTGCCCTGGGACCGCACCTAGACTTTTCAGCCTGTCATGCGGGTTGCTACTGGAGTGGATGTAGCAGGTGTCTATGTCCTATCAGAATCAACATGATCTGTGAAAATTAGGCTGCAGTAAAATATGTGCTTCCTCTTTGCTTCTGTCCACCCTGACCTGAGAAAGAATCGCTGAGACAACTCCATCAGTACAGTGTGTAGCCAGTCATACATAGGCAGGATTTCTAGCATGATTTCCAGACTAAATGAAAGATTAGTGCTACGACTCATAAGCAGAACTATCCCATGGATCTACTATTATACTTAGTTGTTTCCATGAAAAGATCATACCATGCATAGAACTTTCTAATCATCCTCAGTTCTGCAATGAGAAGGATATAGACCTGAGCAATAGCCATTCTGTAAGGTTCATGTGATGCTTAAATTCCAACTTGATGGATGGGTGAGGATCACCTGGAAGATGAGCCTCTGGTCATTCTTTCTGGATCTTCTGCCTTGGGTCCACATCCCACCACTATGCTCTCTCCTACATGTCCTTTTGGGTTTCGCTAGCAGCCTACATTCAACTTTCATGACCTATGCCTCCAATACATGCTCATGCACTGAGATCCAGATCTATCCTCTGCTCATGGGATAAAGCATGTGATGTGTGTCACCTGGGTTGTTTTTGCCTAATATGATAATTTCTGATTTTATCCATTTTTCCGTCCATGACAAAAATGTCATGATTATATTTTTTGTTTTTACAGCTGAATACATTTCCATTGTGTTTATCTGTCCATCAGTTAATGGATATCTGAGCTGTTTATATTTTCTATTTATCAGGAGTATGATAAACATGGATGTTCATGTACATACAGAGATCTTAAATGAGAATAATAGTGAAAACATATAACTGTAAGGAAACATGTACATATGGTATGTACATGTATATTCAAACATTAATGTGTGTGTTTTTATCTGTGTATGTGTGTGTGTGTGTGTGTGTGTGTGTGTGTGTGTGTGTGTGTGCATATGCTAAGACAACTACCTGGTTATCATTTTCCCCAGTATTCTCCTTGAAGCTAAATAAGGAAAACAAATGTACATGGAAAAAAAGAAGCTTTTATAGGCAGATACTTAAGGTGAATGAAATTGTGGAGTGTTTTACAATAAGTATGATTTAAGGCAATTGAAGTACATTATGGATTTTCAAGATAGGAAATTTCTTAATGTTAATCTAAAAGTATTTGAACATTTCTGCAGTTCAGCGATTAATAGTAATTTACATTTTCCCCTTGAAAAATACATTTTATTTTAGTGTCTGTGAAGTTAGAAAGTTAGTCTTTTGGTTCACAGGTCTTAAGCCCAGAAGAATATAGTATATGACAGGGAACAAAATGAAATGAGGATATTTTTCTCTGACGTGAAGTAGAACATTTTGTAAGAATGTTGCAAGTGACAAGTAAGTGCTTGTGGTTAAGACGGCAATCTTTGTAGACCACATTATTTTTTTTTTCATATTTACTTCTACTTCTTTGATAGAGAATTGCTGGTGCTCAGCAGACACTGTGTTACTTGCCATAACCCCTATTGGAAGTATTTATATTCTCAATGCATTGAACGATGCCTGTATACGTATTTCTCTAATAAATTTCAATGGAAGATACGGGTGTGTTCCAAAACCTGAATCCCTTATGGAAGGTCATTTGTTCTGTTTGAAATGTTCAGGTTTATAGACTGTAATACAACCCAGGGTACATATCATGTGAAAATCTGTGCAGGAGCAAAAAAAAAATAGGAATACATCTAAGCCTTACATTTAGTGTTGTGTGAATACCCTTGTGTAAATCTGCTTGTCTAGGTTTCAGATTCTCCACCTATTAAATTAAAATATGTCCTCTTCTAAACCCTTGAAGACTTTTAGAAAATTCAAAAATATATATAGTATAAAACATTTTATGAAATTTATATGAATATGCAAATTTTCTTATATGCAATTGATAAGATATGCTTTTCACTGACTTGAACAATAGAGAATGCTATTTCTCCCTTGAAAATTGAGTTGTTTGCATGTGTAATGTGCTTGTTGCCTATGAATTCAAATATACAAAATTTCCACAAGAAAATGACAGGGACATACAATCACATTCAAATCACAGATAGAGTTTGGTGCTGCATGTAGATAGAAAATACCTTAAATAAAGCAATTGTACACAAGGAGAAGTAACCTACCAAATGTGCCACCTCTAAATTCAGAACAAATTGCAGTTTATATAAAAACTCCCAAGATTTTGTTAACAGATTCTGGAAACAAATTGTGATTTTCATCACTTTATGTGTTTAACCTTTAATTTTTCAAAGGTAAAACATTTCAAGAGAAAAATGTTTTGGAATTATGCTTTTATCACTTCCATCCCAATATCTCCTTATCTGAAATTGCATTGAAAAGAGGATTAGCTATTTTACTTAACCCTTCTTTGTATTATGCCACATGATTGAAGCCTCAGAAAAGTGTGGAAAACTGACTTGCAATTGTGTGCAGAATATTGAATTGATCAAAGTACATATACCAGGTAGTAAAGCGTTTTTCTACTAAGCTTCCCTTTAGAGCAATATTTTTGGCACCATTATTTACTACAGCTATGACACATAACTCAAGTACATGACTTCAGATGGATGAATTGATAAAGAACTATAACACCCATAGTGTGACACAGTGCAGAGTAATTTCCAGTCCTACTATGCTCCTGTCATTTGTACAATATTGATGATCACAAAGGACATAATAGTAAGTACAGTAACTAAGACACGGAATGAAAAATAGCACATATGTTTGGGGTTAGAATATGGATAAAGGGTGTAACAAAGAGATCTTCAAAGGATGCAGAGGTACAGAGAGCCAGAGCAAGTGAGTTTCAAACAAATGTGTAGAATGGTACTTACACTTTATTATATTCTATTGCTTACTTAATATCAGTGAAGAGCATAGTTAATACACAGTAACCGTGTGGAGCAATGAAAATGATAATTACCTCAATTTTGGCAACCATTTCTCATTTGGGTATACCAAAACATCATGAGCATTGTAAAAATGGATATTTTTCAGTTACTAAGAAGATGCATTTGGAAGTATGATTGCTTTTGCAAGACTTTAAAGGCTTTCATAGACCTAAGATAGCAATGAGGAATCTCACTCGTTATGATTTTTGAATTTCAAAGGGCCATTCTTGCTCTCTGTTTAATTCTCCTTTACTACTGAATCAATTCCATGCACTTGACTCTCTCCATAGGTGACCTTGAACTTCTGGTGGACTCAATTCCTTCATAGATCATAATTAGATATTTATTTCCACTCAAATTTTCTTGTTCTCATGTTAGTAGCATTTGATTTCTACTGTCACTGGTTTAAATTGGATTGAAATTGTGCAAAATTTGGCCATTGAGATGTTATTTAACCAATATTACATGTGTCACATGTTCTAATGTGCAAATATTTTTACTTAAAATGTTCACTATTAAAACAGGATTATTAAATTCAAAACCAGAAAATAGTAAAAAGTTAAATAGTATGTTAGATATTATTATATACCATGTAATACATAGCACATTTATACAATATATAATAAATATCAATTATACACATAATTATACAATACAATGTTTACTATATAATATAGCATAAATTTAATTATATATTATATTATGCTATTCACAATATAATATACAATAGTATTACATAATATAACAATTTGATATTTAAAAATATATGATTAAATATGTTATATAGTATTATATAATTGACATTATATATGATGTAGAATATATAATAAACAATGATATAAAATATATATTGTATAATCACAATGAGGTTATTGGTATTTTTTAATTGGTATCACTTTGCTCCTTCTCTGAAGCACTGTGGCAGCTTTGACTATCAACAGCTTCACAGCTATCATAGCTGTAAAACTGTCAAGCTTGGAGCTACTGACAAAGAAAAAACAGTTCTGAGCACTCCAGAAGGCATGTCTCCATAGAAGTATCATGATTTGACCTCTGACTCACTGAAAAGAAATATAAAACAACAACAACAACAACAACAACAACAACAACAACAACTTTATTTTCTGTATTTGTCCATATCTGACATGGCC
>LR751253.1:174807-195405 GCA_902729485.2 Mus minutoides
TTTTTTTTTTTTTTTTTTTTTTTTTTTTTTTTTTTTTTTTTTTTTTTTTTTTTTTTTTTTTTTTTTTTTTTTTTTTTTTTTTTTTTTTTTTTTTTTTTTTTTTTTTTTTTTTTTGGTTTTTCGAGACAGGGTTTCTCTGTGTAGCCCTGCGTGGCTGTTCTGGAATTCACTCTGTAGACCAGGCTGGCCTCGAACTCAGAAATCTGCCTGCCTCTGCCTCCAGAGTGCTGGGATTAAAGGCGTGTGCCACCACGCCCGGCTTACATTCTACGTTCTATGTTCAACATTCACAGTTCAAAGTTTTAAGTTCTACATTCTACTTTCTGCGTTCTACTTTCTGCATTCTAGATTCTGTATTCTGTATACTATATTCTATGTTCTAGATTCTATATATTTCCATTCTATATTTTACATTCAATTCTGTATTCTGTATTGGCTATTCTAAATCTTGTATTCTACACTGAATTATATTTTGAAATTCTTTATTCAATATTCTATATTTTTATAGTCTATATTCTATATTTGATTTTCTAGTATACTGTGTCTTATGCTCTGTATATGCTATATTCTATATTCCATAGCATATTCTATATTTATTACTTTCTATTCATTAATCTATAATTTTCATAGTCTACAAAAATTTATTAATGTTCTGTATTCCAAATTCAGTATTTTAAATTCTGTAATCTGTACTTTGTATGCTGTATTCAGTGTTTTGTGTTCTGTGTTCTATATGCTATACATTATATTATATATTCTAGTCTGTATTCTGTAAACTGTATTCTATCTCTATTCTCTATTCTTATTTGATATTCTATATTTTATTCTATATTTGTATTATTTATTTTATATCTTATTATATTCCACATTATATATTTAAATCTATATTCTATTCTGTTCTACTTTCTATATTCCATATTCTATGCTCTATAATCTATACCCTACATTCTATAGCGTGTATTCTTTATTTTGTATACTCTGATATGTGTTCTTTGTTCAGTGTTCCTTATTCTATATTCTATAAGTTCTATAAATTCTATATTCATATTCTATATTGCAATTCTATATTCTGTATTCTGTATTCTATACTCTAAATCCTACATCCTATAATCTACATTATTGTATTTTGCATTCTAAATTCTTGTTCTATATTCTATATTTTGTCCTGTTTTATTTTCTCTTTTATATATTCCATTTTATATACTTATTCTGTATTCTATGTTCAATTTTTATTATGTATTCTATATCTTATACTCTATATAGGTATTGTATGATCTATATTATATACTCTTACATTTTATAGTCTAAATTCTATATTCTAATTCTAAATTATATATCTATGTTCTGTGTTCCATATTCTATTTTATTATTCTATATTCTATATTCTACAATCTATTCTGTATTCTTTAGTCTATATCACATATTCTTATGTTCCATATTCTGTATTCTACATTCTAACTCTGCATTCTGTTTTCTATATTGTATACTGTATTTTGTTTTATATATATATATATATATATCATTCTATACTCTATTATCTAAATCCTATGTTGTATATTTTATATTCTATAATATCTCTTCTTTCTTCTGTGTTCTGTTTTCAGTATTCTGTATTCTGTATTCCATATTGATATTCTCTATTCTCCATTCTATTCTATATTCTGTACTCTGTATCCACTATACTGTCTTCTGTGTTGTGTGTTATATGTTATGTATATTCTGCTAGCTCTTATTCAAGCAATCATATTGTTTAAATTTCATGGATGCATTTTCCTTGTCATAGGAACACTACATTTAACAGCAGACTCCTAGACCTTTTGCATTCTTTTTTTTTTCCTCTTATTTACTTTATATCCCAATCACAACCTCCTTCCCTCCCTCCCTCCTCTCTTCCCATTCACACCAATATAATCCCTTTCCTCATTGCTTTCACCCCTTCTCAGAAAAGGAAAAAACCCTCTTGGGTATCACCCCACCCTGGGCCATTTAGTGCCAGCAGGACTAGGGCACATTCTCTCCCACTGAGGCCCAACCAGGCAGTACAGCTAGGGGGAATGGTATCCAATGGCAAGGAACAGAGACTGAGTGAGACAGCCCCACTTTACTTTTTAAGAGATCCACAAAATCTTATGTTCTTTCTGCCCTTCTTTGTACCATTTTTCCTATAGTCTTATATGCATTTGGGATGTTTTAATTGGGAAAGGGCATCCCATAGTAACCTATTGTCTGCTTTTTGAGCAGCTGTCAAACTCTGTGATAGTTCTCATATCTCATTTTTATGATTCCTAGCTCTAAACATTTAGAAAGTGAGTATATAACCTAGAATAGTCACAAGCCAGTAAGACAAAGGAACTAAGAAGGAAATGTTTGGTGATGGTATTATAAAGTAGGAAATATAAAGACACAAGCGGTATGAGATGGAAACAGAAAAGGTAGAGGCTTAACTGGACAGAGTGAATGGAGATCAATACAGAGGGATTTACCTAAAATTATATAATATATAGAATAGTTTTTAAAAAGTCAAGCCATTTGGTATTTCCCTTCCTGTAGAGTCAAGGACTGCCTAACAAGATATATAGTACTAAGAGTGTGAAACTTTCTTTTTTTTTTCCCCAAGAGAAATACAAGAGAGAATTTCTTCTTCAGATATTTTTGGTCAGGAGCATTTAAGAGACCTCCAAAACAATACAGACTATTGCAATTGTCTTTGCTTTCCTTCCAAGACTTGAATGTAAAATCCTATTAATAATGATATCACACATTGTGAGTATAGGTCTCAGATTCAGGAATGAAGTGGAAATTGACCTAAGGTTTATCTCTAATAATAGTGTTTGTAGCTTTCAAGACAGAAAAGTAACCAGCAGTCCTGTTTGTATGTTATATGTCTGTTTGCTTATCCATATATATATATATATATATATATATATATATATATATATATATATATTATTTATTGTTTTGTACTTATAAGACCATCAAATGTGTTATAGCCTTTTAATAGGTCCCATCTGTTATCAACACTTTTGGACCTTGTAAATAGTAGATTTTATTCCTGAATTTCAAATCATCTTGGTATAAGAAACTACTCATTTCATTGGAAAATAATTGCTTTAATACTTTGATACTTGATACTTCAAATTACTAATACTTTAATATAGAGTTTATAGACAGATATAATATTCTCTGATCTCATGTCAAAGAATGTATACATTAATAATGATTTTTCTAACTTATATAAACAAATACTTGCCACTATAAGAATAGCATGTGAAATTGAAAGGAAAATGAACTATTGAAAAGATTGTTGAGATTCAAGGCATTAAAGTTTAGTAGGTACAGAAGCACTTCTGGAATAGCAGAGAAAACATTCAGCAAATCAAGAAGTGAGTACAGTGAGCATGGAGACCTTGGCAGTCATCTTATTCAGATATCAGAACACTAAGTTGAGACTTGAAATGTCTCAGAGAGGGTCATGCCAGGCAAACAGCTGGATCTTGGTAATCACACCAAGTTTCCTGGTATTTTCACATTGGTCTCATTTTTCTCCTTCTTTGCAGCTCTGTGGCAGCCTTGACAATCAACAGCATAGCAGCCATGGGAGCTGAAAAACTAACAAGTGTGGATCCACTGGAGGAGAGAGAAAAGTTCTGAACATCCCAGAAGGCCTGTTTCTAGAGAACTATCATGATGTGACCTCTGGTTCACTGAAAAACAAAAACAAAAAACAAAAACAAAAACAAAAACAAAAACAAAAACAAAAACAAAACAAAAACTTTGTTTTCAACATTTGTCCTTATCTGACCTGGCCTGGAATTCACTCTGTGTGAACATCTTTTTTTATACCCCACTTCTGTGCTTTTTTTTTTTTTTTTTAATTTATATAAAAGATCATTTTTTTAACATTTCAGTGTCCCAAGATAGCAACATCAGTTGGGGAGTACAAGAGGCTGACTGCAAACCTTCAACACAAGATTAAGTAATGAAATATTCATGAATGGGGAACTCCACAAAAGAGAGGGAAAAAGATTATAGTAGCCATAGGTGTCAAGGACAGCACAAGTACTCAACCCACCCAATTAACTAAACAAGGGTCATAGGGGGCTCATGGAGACTGAAGCAATATTCAGAGACTCTGTATGGGTCTGAGTTAGGTCCGCTGCATATATGTTATCGCTGTATAACTTGGTGTTCTAAGATCGCTAACAGTTCAAGGGAGGATGTCTATGACTCTTTTGCCTGCCCTTGAGACGCCTTTCCTCCTACTAGGTTGCCTAGTTTAGCCTTGATATGAGAGATTATTTCTAGTCATATTGTAACTTGTTATACCAGGTTCAGTTGATATTTCTCGGAGAGTGGCCCTATTTGAAGAGAAATGGAGACAGAGGAATCCACTGAGGGAAGGATGGGGTAGGGGAGGAGATGGCAAGAAGGGACTGGGAAGAGTGGAGGAAGGGAAAACTTCAGTCAGGATGTAATGTATAAAAGAGTTATGCATGTAATTGTGCATGCATTATGTATATATGATTGATGTGTATGTATGTGTGGGTGTATGTATGAAAAGAACTATATATAAATTATTTAATAATGGTTGCTGTCCTCTTGAAAACCTAAAAGTCCTCATGCCTGTTTAGTGCTGTTTTTTTTTTTTCAGGAAAATATTGATATGGCAACAGCATCTTCTGTTATATAAAAATATTTGGACTCAGAATACTCAGAATATCTTATAAAAGAACAATAAGTCTCAGCACATACATGTTCTGATTTCCAAATTTATTACCAATCAACAACAGCCATACATAACCTAAGAACTGGTCTGTTTTCACATCATGTTCACAGAACTACAAACTTAAGAAATCAGTGGGATGGAATTCAAGGTTTGTAAATAATTTCATAATTTTTTACAATTATGATGGACTGTGTTTATCTTGGATGCCAGATTCATTCAGTGAGAGAAAACTTTTTCAATGGAGCTAGAACAATTAGATATCTAATAAATCAATTAAGAGAAACCCCCTATATCTCATATGATTATATGCAAAATGAAAACTTTTATAAACAAACATAGAAATTAATATTTTAATATTGTGCTAATCATATGTCCTCAAAATCACAAATATTTAAAATAATAAAATGGGCTACATCAAATTTGAAATTCCTGCTTTTCAGGTGATATCCTAAAGACCATAAAGAGAAAGTCTGAAGACTACTAGTTAGTATCTGAATTTCCAGTATCAAATAAGGTGTTTACCTAGAATAGACAGTAAGCCGTTGTAAATCAGCAATGAACAGATAAAACACTGAATTCTCTATGAGGGTAAAAAACTATGCATTAAAGAAACAAGTCTATAGGATCACTTAAAACGTATAAAAATTGAAATCACAGAACAAGAGAAGAAGAAAACATGAAAAATAAGGCCCCTTTTCATGAGAGGTTAGAGTTACATTTACTTAGAATAGTGACAGTAGAAGAGATTTCCCTGAGATCACTATTGGATGTAGGCTTAGCACGGGGCATAATTTTCCTCCTTTTCAATGGGGCTTTAGTCCAATTAGATAGTCATTGCTTATTAACACGATGTATTTGATATACCTTTAAGAATCTTGCCATGATGATCATGGTTGGGATTCATCACAGCTGTGTAGGACTATTGAACTCTTTCCTCTCTTGATTTAATTTATTTTTAAATGGGCCTTATGTGTTGGGAAAAAGCCTCTTTGATGAGACATTATAGCTACACTTACTTGTATATATAAGGATAAGTACCTTAGTCTGGCTAGGATAGTGGCAGTAGTAGTGTTTCCTCTGAGATGTAATTTTATGGGATGTAATTTTAGTACCAGTTATGATTTTCCTCTTGTTTATTAGATTTTAGTCCAATTAGATATCAGTTGGTTACCAACAATATGTCATTGTTAAGCCATGCGGGTATCATGCCCTGGTGACTATGGTTGTAATTCATCCCAGCTGGGTAGGACCATTGAATGTTTTCCTCTCTCGATTAATTTATTTTTTATCATGTGGGGAGTGTTTGTATATATATATATGAGTTTTCTTGCTCAAGAAGCTCAAAGGTCACAGCATCCCTGGAGCTGGAGTTGCAGGCAGTTATAGGCCATCTGATGTAGGTATTGACAATTGAACTTGGTCCTCCTGAAGAGCAGTGCCTGCTCTTAACTACTGAATCATTTCTCCAGCCCCCAAAAGTGCTTTTCTGGGACATTTGTTCATAGTACTAATACATTCTTATAACTGAGACTTCATTAGTTCAGGTGTTTTCCAAGCTTTGCTGTACAAGAACAACTTTGCACACTTGAACTGTGATTTCGTTATAATGAAAACCTATAAGGGGATTTCTTTTCATTTAAAAAATAATTGGCACATAATATATTAATTGTATAGACTGTATATTGTTTTGCCTTAAAACATGTACACAACATATACTGAACATGCCTACCTACACATTTATCATTTCCATATGGTAAAAGCATTGAAAGTCCTCTATTAAATATTTTTTGTGTGTGAATTTTTTTTTCAATTTTTTATTAGATATTTTCTTAATTTACATTTCAAATGCTATCCCGAAAGTTCCTTCCCCCATTCCACCACTCTGTTCCCCTGCCCACCCACTCCCACTTCTTGGCCCTGGCGTTCCCCTGTTTTGGGGCATATAAAGATTGCAATACCAAGGGGCCTCTCTTCCTAACGATGGCCGACTAGGCCATCTTCTGCTAAATATGGAGTGAGAGACACGAGTTCTGGGGGTTCTGGCTAGTTCATATTGTTGTTCCTCTTCTAGGGTTGCAGACCCCTTCAGCTCCTGGTGTTCTATCTCTAGCTTCTCCAATGTGGGCCCCGTGCTCCATCTTATAGATGACTCTGAGCATCCACTTCTGTATGAGGCAGCTATATCAGGATCCCTTCAGTAAACACTTGCTGTCCTATGCAATAGTGTATGAGTTTAGTGACTGATTATGGGATGGATCCCCTGGTGGGGTAGTCTCTGTATGGTCCATCCTTTCGTCTTAGCTCTAAACTTATTAAATATTTTTGAAGTGGGAAGTACCTTGTAATTTATAGTCACTCTCTTGAGTTGTAGCACATCAGATATTTTATCCCTATCTAACTTAAAATTCATTGGTGATCTTTCCTACATCCCTTTTCTCCAACCCTAAATCTATTCCCTATAAAACCACTATTCTACTCTTAAATTTAGTAGCATTATTATTTCAATATTATTATCATTATTTTGTTTCCATATAAGTGAGGTCATGTGGAATTTGGTTTTTTTACCCACTTCTTTTTTTATTCTTTTTATTATTATATTCAACATAATATATATATTTTCTACCAATCATAAAAATGATAGACATGTTATTAAATGAGCATAAAAAGTTAAAGTCTTTTTTTGTTTTGTTTTGTTTTGTTTTTAGTAAAGCTTAAAAACTTGTTTTTATACCTGGCTTATCTCACTTACTGCCTTTCTGTTATATTTACATTATTTCAAGTCACAAAGCTTCACTGTTTATGGTTGATTTTATTCTATTATGGGTGTTTCACGATTTATTAATCAATTCATTAACTATTAATATTCACTTTGCCTTCATTTCTTGTGATCAGTGAGTGCTGCAGTAAATAGGGAAGTCTAGATAGCTCTGAGATACTGATTTCACTTCATTTTTGAGATAAACACAGCAGTGGAATTGATGACTTATGTGGAAATTCCATTTTTTTTTATTTTGAGAAGTCTTCATACTCTTTTATATGATAACTTTTTCTATAAATTCTTAACAGTAAAGCACGCACCTGAGTTCCATTTCCTGCCATCCAAATCATCCCTTGCTATCCTTCTTCTTTTGATTCTTGTCATGAAATTATCTCATTGTGATTTTAGCTTTTACTTTTTGGATAATATTGAGAATTTCCATATACACATTAGCCATTAAGGTATCTACTCATAAATGTCTGTGTACAACTATTTGAAACTTTATTAAATGTGTTTATTTGGGGGGAGTGGGTGTAATACTTGCCAAGTCTTGCTTGTGAAGGTAAGAAGACACCTTGTGGGAGTTAGTTCTCCCCTTCTACCATATGGGTCTCTGCAGTAAAACTCATGGTATCAGACTTAGCAGCAGATATTTTTATCTAACAAGGCATCACCAGTTTCTGTTTACATTTACGGATTTAAAAAAATCAGGTAATATGTGGTTTTGAGTTTGAATTCTTTGAGTTCTTGTGTCTCCTGAATACTAGGTTCTTGAAAGATGTATACTTAATTAATATTCGCTCCCATTCTGTAAATTTTCTCTGCATTGTGTCCAGAAGTATTCTAGCTTTCTCTAACCCTGTTATTTTTCTATGTATGCTTTTGTTTTCTGTACTGGGGTGGGGGGTTCTTCATCCTTGCCCATTACAAATACTTCAAAGCACTTTCTCCATGTTTTTTGGCATTAACTTCACATATTTACTGTATTTTGAATCATTTTTATAACTGATACAATTTTCTACTGTAAAGAGAAGTTTCTTTGATAAGGGTCAAAAACTACACTTAACTATGAGTTAAAAAAAAATTATTGTTGTTAAGGATTATGCTGAGTTCGAAAACTAGTGGTTGTAGATTCTCCTCCAACAACCATGTCTACACTATTCCAGTATCATGCCTGATCTTCCTTTTGTTCAATCCAACTAGATCTTTTCCAGTTACCATCAAATTATGTGTGCTACTGTGTGTTAACATGGCATTCTGGTCCATGATATAGTTCATAGACATCATAACTGAGTAGGACTGTTGGTAGCATCCTTTCCTTAGATGCTCAACATCCTACTGGAAGTTTCCTACCTCATAAGAGGTACTGAAAATGTGTATACAAGTAACATTATACAAACTGAACATGTAATGTTCACCAATGTATATTTATATATGTATATTCACACAATAACTATTAGCGAAAAAAAGAGACCACAAATTTGAAAATGAACAGGAAAGGCTGTATCAGAGTGATCAAAAGTAGGAAGTAGGATGATGAAATGTTATATTATAATCTTAAAAAAAAAAGAATTTGGAAAGGAAAGAAATGAAAAACCAAACCAAACAATGGTCTAATATAGTTCTTTCATGTATAGATTTTATGGCTATACAATTTTGCCATGTTGATCTAAGGTAAGAACGTTTTTGTTTTTGTTTTTGTTTTTTCCTCTGAAACTTTCATTCACATGTTTTGTTACAAAACAGTTTTCTGCCAGTGTGTGCATTTCCATTAAGCCATCTTTTCTCTCCCATTTTTCTGTGGGTGTATTTGTCTATTGAAGGCCATGCAATTTTGAGTTGTAACTCTTTAAAGTATGTTTTGAATTTAGATAATAAATGTAAATTAAGAAAATATCTAATAAAATTGAAAAAAAAAGAATTTAGATAATATAATGATTATCCCTACTTATTTTTTTTTTTACTCAAGATTTCTTTCACTATTCAAGGTGTTTCCTGGTTCCATTTAAACTGTAGGCTTACTTTTTTCTAGTTCTATGAATAATGCCATGTTGTTTTGGTAGAAACTGAATGAATATATATATTATTTCATGTTGCATGAGCACTTAGCAATATTGATTCCCCAGTGCATGAACAAGGCTATTTGTATGTATATCACCCTCAATTTTACATGACTACTTTATCCTTCATGCCACTGTGCTTTTTAGCAGGTTTGTCAACATTATCTTACCTGCTATTCCTTTTATTATTATTATATGACTACAGGTACCACATGTAAAATAGTTTTACAAATCAAACATTTGCTGATAAATAATTACAAAGAAATATATTTTCAAACAACTCTAGGTGTTTTGAATTTCTCACTTATGAAAGATGAAAGCAAATTGCATACTAATCAGATGCCTGCTTGTTTGCCAGCACAATACAATTCAAAGCTATGCTAAGTCATACTTATATAGTGAGGAATGATGGTAGGAAGATATCAGAAGCTTTCATTTTCTAATTAAGCCATTATTTTTATGTGAGCAGAAAAATTTGCACTTATAGTAAAAACTCTGCAGTTAATAACAGAATAATTTGGAATCTGACCTGAGGTGCACCAAACAGCAGCGCTGAATGGTGTGTTGGTTTGCCCCACATGGCGTGCCAGCTGTGTTCAGAACAAGGGCAACAGTGAAGTCTCAATATGCAATATGACACGTGCTGGTAGAAGCATCACAGATTCATTCTACACTTGTTTTTGAGTTCATTGTTGGCCACTGCTCTTTTGGAAACATTTCCAAATTTGTTTACCCCCCACCTGTAATTAAATAACTCACAGCTTAAGAAGTTTGAATTCAAGTCTTGAGGGAAAGAGCTTTTAGCCTATATGCTACTCCTCTTAAAGAAGTGCAAACAATGACATCCATAAATGCTCAAATGTTGAAAAGATATGTACATAGTAATGATTTTTGGTAAAGGGNTCTTTTGGAAACATTTCCAAATTTGTTTACCCCCCACCTGTAATTAAATAACTCACAGCTTAAGAAGTTTGAATTCAAGTCTTGAGGGAAAGAGCTTTTAGCCTATATGCTACTCCTCTTAAAGAAGTGCAAACAATGACATCCATAAATGCTCAAATGTTGAAAAGATATGTACATAGTAATGATTTTTGGTAAAGGGAAAATAAATGTTAATTTCTATGTCATAAATTTTCGGGACTCTTTTCTCCCACCTATCCTCTGCAACGGAATAATCTCTGTTATTTATTTTTTTACTGTCCACTCAGTTCCTTTATTTACCTTACATGCGTGGTTAAGCCTTCCCATTGTTCTACTTATCCTTTGTCTTTCCTTTCCATCTGTAGTAAACTTGATAAGAATTTTTAAGGCATATAGCTGGCAATTTCAACTTCTAAATCATTTCTCTGTTGGCACTTTTTGACTTCATTGTAAAGAATGTTCTTGCTTTTTTTGTTTATTTGTTTTTTGAATAATCTTGCATTTGCCTTCTGCCTTTAATGGCTGAAGGACTCCCGGGTCTGTTTCCTTAGAGAATTTCCTTCCTTCCTTCCTTCCTTCCTTCCTTCCTTCCTTCCTTCCTTCCTTCCTTCCTTCCTTCCTTCCTCCCTCTCTCCCTCCCTCCCTCCCTCCCTCCTTCCTTCCTTCCTTCTATCCTTCCTTCCTTCCTTCCTTTCTCCTTCTATCCATCCCAACCTCCTTCCCTCCTTTCTCTCCTCTTTTTTTTTTTTTTTTTTTTTTTGCCAGCTGCTTCAAAGCCATATAATCTCTCTCATCACCTGTATGGAAGTTCAAATCTTAGTTTAGTTGCTTTTCCTTCACCAAGTAGGAACATTTTAAATTGTGTTGCTCAGACAGCCATCTGTGATGATCAATCAATATAGGATTGCAGAAGCAACTTCTTCAACTCTCCTCTCTCCAAGATTCTCCTCAACTTGATTCAGAGAGCTTCTCTACCTGGGTTCTCAGGATCTCCATCAGGGTGTCAAGAAAGGCCACCAGGAGAATAATAAAATAAACAAAGTATAAATCCTTGCCTGCTCAGCCCTAGTGTTTAAAATATATCCTTTTCCTAAAATTGGTTTATGATGTATTCTACCACGTCTAAAGTAACAATATTGAATATTTTCTGGGATTTCATAAACATTTGTCAGAAGGAATAGAGTTAGGAACTGAGTCTAACTGTTACAAAAATTATTTAAGTGCTCTTATTAACAATGATTCATAGAACACGTATGACAACTTTTTAAGGAGGTGTATGCAGCGTCACAAAGAGAATTAAAAATACAACCACAGAATAATGTTACAAAACTAAAGGAGGCAGAATGTAAAAGTACAGATAATAGTCATTTTGCTATTGTTCTGAGTATCTTGCATTATTTAATAGAAACACTTAAAAGGGTGAGTAAGATGTAATATGTTATAAACATATTATATATTATATATGTGTGTGTGTGTGTGTGTGTGTGTGTGTGTGTGTATGAAGTTACTTTATCTGAAACCTCTATGAAATATATACATTTAAAGGTCTTCTAGCCTCCCTCTTTCCATTCAGAGTTATGAAGAGTATCCTGAAGAAAAAGCTAAAGTGATGTGGTAACCTAGAAGCCATGCCCTTCATTAATAATGTTTTACACTGAACAGTCGAGCTCTAAAAATACTAAAATATACAACATTAATGATTGAGTTATTCACATTAACATGCCAGTATTCACGGGAGATACATATACAACCACTTTAGGAAACTCTGCAGAGCATGAATTCTCCTCAGTGTTGGTTGTTCAGTTGAACCTGAGAGTCTTAAGACCAGGCCCACAGCATATTATATGGAAAGGGGAAAAATCAAACACCTGATCAATTCTAGCACAGCCTCCACATGAAACACCAAAGGAGCCAGTCCTTTGACTTAACAGCAATGATCTGCTGTGAAGCAGCTGCTCACACAGGCAGAGCTCCACAATTCACTGAAGGGCAAGCACAGCAGTGTGTTTAATCACATTCCTGAATGTCCAGCAAAAGCCATCAGGTGAAAAGGTGTTATTTAGCACAATGGTGTGAAGAGAAGGCTTTAAATTCTTAAATGCAATAAAAACAATTCTGAAAAGAAAAAATCTGAATACAAGAAGCATACAGTATAGAAAATTATGTTCATGGAGGAAGAAATGGCAAGAGATCAGAAAGAAAATACTGGATTTGAAGGAAATTTCAGGGTATTTTTACAGGATTAGCAGTATTCATTGTTACACATCAGATGATACACACATATTTCATGTTAAATGGTACCTTGTATATCTAAATACTTAGTAAGTTATCACAACTAAAACAAACATAAAGAATAATAAATCAAAAAAATTTTAATTTTTTTAATTTATTTTTACTTTTATTAGATATTTTCTTAATTTACATTTCAAATGCTATCCCCAAAGTTTCCTCTACCTTCCTCCCACTCTGCTCCCCTACCCACCCACTCCCACTTCTGGGCCCTGGCGTTCCCCTGTATTGGGGCATATAAAATTACAATATCAAAGGGCTTCTCTTCCGAATGATGGTCTCTAGCTGCATATGTAGCAGAAGAAATCAAAATTTAATTGTAGGAAAAAAAATATCTAACAAATAGTAATGTACTTAACCATAGGGAAATGCCAGGGCAAGCCTTGGTAAAAATCACTTTCAATATTTCTACTTTAAATATAGAAAGTTGATTATCTTCTATATTGACCATCTAATAGCACATGAAAATAAACTGGGACCATGCCTTTGGAATGAATTTGGAATTTATGGATACATTTAGTATGTAGCAACTTTTGATATAATGAGTTCTGTACTTAATAGCTCTGCACAAAATCTATAAAAAATCTTTAATATAGATACCAAGAGACAAAGAAACAAAAAAGATAATATTCACTGTTATTTCCTTTGAAAGTACAACATAGAATAGTTCAAATGGATCTAACATGTATCAACTACACATATGCATACAATAAAACACTAAAGAGTAGTAGACATATTTATATATGTATAGTTATAAACACATTTCAGAACTGTCAATGACATGGACAGGCAGGCTAGAAGACATGAGTGGAACAGTACTCTGAATAGTAGAGAATAATATCATAATTTGGATGGTGTATAAAAGATTCCCATCTTGTAGTTTTCAGACTCAGTATGAATGCTCAAACCCTTTCACACTTCCATGTATAAAATATAATGATCTGTTCCTTCCAATGTATAGTTCTGTATCATTCTATGGATAGCATAAGTTGAGGAAGAAAGAAAAAATTAATGAATTTTGTGCATGGTAAATTAACAGTCTCCCCACTATGGTGGTTGACAAACCTCAGTCAGAACCATTGAACCTTTTTCATTTGATTACCATCTGTGGTAGAGACCCAACAGAGACCACATCATCATTTTACAGATGACAGCACAATCAGAAAGTTTGAGTTTGTTCTGTAAGCTGACACAAGGTTTACATTATTCACATAGAATCAGGCCATATGTAAATTGCTTTGCATCCTGGAGATGAGTCTAGATTGATCATATTATGTACATCTTACTACATTGCTTCTCTTTGCTGACTAAAAAAAATTGCTTTCATATTTATGAGTAAGAAGACCAAATGTACACAGTTTACTCCTAGTAGGTTTATATAATTGATTTATGTTTCAATCACATTGTAGTGAAACAAGTTACATTAAAATTGTAGTAGTTACTTTTCTGTTGGTGTGATAAACACTATGATCAAGTCAACTTATAGAAATGACTGTTTACGTGGCCTCTAGTTTCATAGGGAGAAGAATCCATTGAGTTGGGGGAGGTGTGACATTAAGCAGCAGACACGGTTGCTGGAGAAAAGCCACCATGAGGACTCTCATCTTAAATCACAAGCATGAAGCATGGAGAGTGACCTAAACGTGGCTCAAGTCTTTAAATTCATTTTTTTAAAAATCTATTTTATTTATTTACATTCCAGTCATTGTCCCTCTCATTCCCCTTCCATAGTTCCTTAATCCCATTTTTCCTCCCCCTTACCTCCAAGAGAGTGCTGTCCCCCACCAAACCTTTCCCTTCCATGGGGCCTCAAGGCTCTCAAAGCTTAAGCTCATCTTCTCCCTGTGCCTATCCAAACAGGCATAAAGAGCACATAAGTAAATGCTCAGGATGATGGAAGACATTTCATTTAAACCACTACAGAAGGCTAACATATTTTAAATTCATTGTCTAACAAATATTCAGACATTACTGCATCAAATATAAACTTTAATATATTGCATAATTTTTAATTTGGGGCATAATTCCATATATGTATGTGGAATATGTAAATGTCATCTTTTAAATATAAAATATACCATTTTCCTGTATTACTCTATGTTATGTACAATTTACTGAAATCGCTGCTAAATGCTACACCTTATACTATTAACTGTAAGCATTTTTCTTAGGACACCCTAAAAGATATGTTTGAGTCAGTTATCAGGTAATTATACATTTAGCAGTTTTATATTTTCCTATTTAGTAGGCCTTTTGTCATTACTTTATGAACTACTTTGCCTCTACTTATCTTTCCTCTTGGTAATCCAAACAGACATCATTATGTTTTACCTTTGTTTAATAATGGCAAAATATATATTTTCTATATGTAAGTACTTTCCTTCACTGTCTCCTCGAAGGCATTCAGATGTTGTGGTTGAGAGTGTCTGATCCACACCTCCATATCCCACAAATGTCAATTGACTTCTGAGACAGACAGCACGCATCCTAGTTAGAAGCCCAGCATCTGGACTCACACCTCACACCTGAATATTACTCTGAACCATGTAAACTAAATAATCCAGGGTAACTTAAATAAGTCTCTATGCTCATCTTTAGAAGCAGGATGCTATTAGGCTAACACCGTAGATGTGCTGTGTCATGAATTAATCCATGAAAACTCCAAGAAGTATGTGACACAAAAATATTTCAGGCATGCCTTTTTAAAATACATACTAGGATATTTGAATTTGTTTTTCTTAATCTAGTCCATACACTTGGCATTATAACTGGATATTTTAGATCAGTTTCCATTACCTACTGATATGCAATCCTCAGGTTTCTGCACATAAATACCAACCATTGTTGTCTTGCATTTTTCTCTCAGTTTGCTGAGCTCAATCAGGCAGTTCTTCCATATAAGTCTATAGTTAATTTTTTTCTGGCTATTTTTGTGACTTGTATAATGTCATTCTCCTTTGTGAAGATGTTCCTTTTCAATCATGGTTTAATTGAACTACTCTCCTTTCTTTGTTTCCACATTTTTCATGGACTTAGCGAAAACCTTTGGCTATGTATGTGTATATGTTTTTCTAGGCTCTTTATTCTCTCCCTTTTCTAAATTTGCATGTAGATGCCATTTTGCTTGGTTGCTTTGAAGTCATACGCTGGAATGCTTCTTGTCTTGTCCATTTATTTATTTATTCATTTATTTATTTTAAAGATTGGTTTATTTTATATATGTGAGTACACTGTTGCTGTCTTCACATACACCAGAAGAGGGCATCAGATTCCACTATAGATGGTTGTGAACCACCATGTGGTTGCTGGGAATTGAACTCAGGACCTCTGGAATAGCAGTCAGTGCTCTTAAACACTGAGCCATCTCTCCAGTCCTGCCTTATCCTTCTTGTTATAAATTAACTTAGATATTCGATGGTTATAGTTATATACATTTCATTAATTCATTATGCATTATATCTTTGAGACTTTTCACTATTTTTCTAAAATTATATATTGATATTGTATATAGTATTTTATATTATAAATTGTAGGTTGTAAAATCAATTTTAGTTGCAATGAATAATATGTTCAATAATGGGATCAATGAACTACAATAGAAAACACAATGTTCACTATATATAATAAGGGTAGAATTGTATTGTCAGAAAATACGCATCTCATACCCTTGTTCAACAACCACTCTGTTGCATAAATTGAAATGTTCTTTTACCTTGTGCTGTACTGAAAAAAAATTAAAATGCATTTAATAAGTGTCTTTAGCAATTAATGTGTTCTGGGTGTTCTAGTAATTGTTCTTACTTGTATGGACTCAAAATACAATTGTTAACTCAAGCATAATCTAGAATACTTGAACAAATTGGAACTTACTGAGTTCTTCTGAGATGAGAGGTTTCTCCTTGAATTGTATAACCATTGTTATTTGTACTCTAATGCATTATGTAGAGATGTGATTTTTTTTTAAGTAATAGGATGAAAACGATCTTACAATGTATGTTCTCCACCAATGTTTGAGAAACTGTCCTGCTCATCGGCTCTGTTATCAAGGTTGTTTTGAAAGAGATACATCAGACTTATAGGCAAAGAAAGTAAGAGGAATCACAGTCAGAGCCCAGGATGAAGCACAAACTCCATCATTTCCCCAGATCTTTGCAAAGGAGATTCCTTTGCAGGTGCAGTTATCCCATCTCTCCTATAGTCTGCCAATTTCTGAGAAGAAGCTACCAGAGGCAGTTCTATGGACGACTAAGGGTATCCCCCTTTGGAGAGTGTTGTTGTCTCTGACTGCAAAATGAACCTTGTGACAGAGTCGTGGGATGACTTTCCCTGGGTTGCAAACTATTCCCGGTATCCACCCACATCCTCATGAATATTTCAGATCTGGCTTTGGCGCTGCTGGCCTGTCTATGTCCCAAACTATGAAATAATGCATAATGGATACTACCCATTCCCCTCCCCAAGAAAATACAGGATGCCTCTCTGATTTATTTATTTCTGGAATCCATGCCAGCAAAAGGAAAACACAGCAGATTGCATACTTCAGCAGTTCTCTGGGATTTTACAATCACATTTTATTAGTTTTCCTCTACTAAGTCCCATGACATTGACCCAGTTGACTCTTTAATAGAAAAATAAGATGTTGAGATATTGTAACTTAAAGTAATAGGGAAAAGAAAATTTAAACTATTAGTTTGGAATTTCTAATTTCTGACTTTGTAATCATTCAGAAAAAAAGTGGTTAAATTATCCCCAAATTTGTTTTCTCATGTATAAGATGTGAAGAAGTCAGTCCTAATCTTTCAGGGGTTTCTGACAAGGATGGCAACATACTATCAAACAGGAATTCCATCATTGTGCTAAAGAGCAAATAGGTAGGGATAGAGAACAGTTCATTTGAGTAGGTAACTCACCTGCTCAGTTTCTCATCTCCTCTCAACAATGTGGGAAAGCCATATTCACCCACAGGAAGGATGCTTTGGAAACTGAATCCATTAGAATGGCCATGAGACTTAAAAGAAGGCTCATATATAACAGAGTCTCAGTAATTGTTAGTTCCCACTGAAGACACATACAGACATTCAGTATTGTAATTGTTTTGGGATCTCCAATGGGTTATAAAGATGTTAGCTTCTGGATGACAAAGATGTTTCTATACACAGCTCAGAACACTCTGACAGTGTGAACTGAAAGCTCCTAGGCTTAAAATGGAACCTTAAGCCTGAAGGATGAAATGTGACCCACATTTTTCTCAGTGCTCAGCAAAATGTTATTTTTGTGCCTTTCTCAGGAAAGCCCTCTATGATTAGTGCATTCCGGGCTGTTTGAGGATTTGCCTGCAGCATCGTGACTTGCATTTTCTTCCAGGATTCTCTGACAAGGTAATCCACCAGCTCATTTCCTCTTTCATAGGTCCCATCATAAAGTAGCAATTTGGGGGATATTTCCACTTTTCTAGGACATATGAATACAATCTTTTTTTTTTCTTCCAATTTTTATTAGATATTTTCTTAATTTACATTTCAAATGCTATTCCGAAAGTCCCCTCCCCCCTCCATCCTCCCTGCTCCCCTATCCACCCACTTCCACTTCTTGGCCCTGGCGTTCCCCTGTATTGGGGCATATAAAGATTGCAGTACCAAGGGGCCTCTCTTCCCAATGATGACCGACTAGGCCATCTTCTGCTACATATGGAGCTAGAGACATGAGTTCTGGGGGTTCTGGTTAGTTCATATTGTTGATCCTCTTCTAGAGTTGCAGACCCCTTCAGCTCCTGGGGTTCTATCTCTAGCTTCTCCATTGTGGGTCCTGTGTTCCATCTTATAGATGATTATGAGCATCCACTTCTGTACAAGACAGCTATATCAGGGTCCCTTAAGTAGGCACAAGCTGTCCTATGCCATAGTGTCTGAGTTTAATGACTGATTTTGAGATGGATCCCCGTGGTTGGGTAGTCTCTGTATGGTCCATCCTTTCATCTTAGCTCTAAACTTTGTCTCTGTAACTCCTTTCATGGGTATTTTGTTTCCTCTTCACAGGAGAAATGAAGTATCCACGAGCTGGTCTTCCTTCTTGATGTTCTTGTGTTTTGCAAATTGTATACAATCTTTTAATAACACCACATCTGCAATGAGTATGGTAGAGCCTAAAATCGACTAAAGTTATAGAGTTTGCATATTGACAGAAATGATTTAGAGTAGAATTTGCTTGTGGGCCCATTTACCCAAGCAACTGTGTTCATTGTATGTCTTTCCCCTACAAGCCTCTAAAGTTTTAAGATATATTTGCCTCAGGGTTTATGATCTTTTCATTTTTGGGGGGGAATATGCATTTTGCATTATGACCTGTAAAGATGTCCCGTGTATCTTTGTGCTCTGCTACTATTAAGTAAACTAATACTAACCTGAACTTTAGTTTCATTGTATGTTTAATTCAGTTCTGTCTACTGCAAAAAAAGGCATTCACTAGTATTTTTCTAGCTTCTATCTTCTTTTAAGGCACATTAGCCATAAGTTTAGAGGTTCAGTAGAATATTCTCTCTCAATCTCCTCTCTCTCTCTCTCTCTCTCTCTCTCTCTCTCTCTCTTTCTCTCTCCCTCATACCCTCCCCCACCTAGTCTCCTCAGTCTCTCTTTCTCCCCTTCTCTCTCTCTCAGTGTGTGTTTGTGTGTGTGTGTGTGTGTGTGTGTGTGTGTGTGTGTGTGTGCGTATCCACTCATACTATGTCAGTTTTACTTGAAAGAGCAGGTGTGCCTTGCTCTTTACACGTGCCAAGTTTTCAGATTTGGGTCCTTATGCTTGTCCATCAAGCATATTTACCTGTTGGGTTATCTTCTCCGTTCCATCAACCATCTAAATGTTCCATGAAATACTTCATGAATAGCTGCTACTTTTATATGGTCTTTACTTATCCTCAACCCTTGGTCAGAAATGTTTATTGTCTTCTTTATCTTCCTGTGGTCATGAGAGCTAATATCTCTTTGAGACTTGGTAGCTGGGAAAATATACATGAGGTTGAGAAAGTTATGGGGAACTATACCTTTATGTTTGTGGCTATATCCCCTGATGGCCAGAATGGTTTGTTGTTGTTGTTGTTTGTTTGTTTGTTTGTTTGTTTTTTGTTGTTGTTCTTAAAGTTGTTGAAGCTGTAATTACATTTTTGGAAATATATGTGCAGTTAAGGACATAGAGAACATTCCCAGCTGCCACACACAGGTACCAGTGAAAGGTCTGTAACATCAGAGAATCTCTATGCCTTTACACTATTGTCTACTGTGTGATTTTGATTTCCTTCATTGGCTTCTCAAGGGAATGGTTTCAAGACCTACTCTAAAAGACAGATCTAGTCCACCACAACTTGAAAGAGAAAAGGGGTCACCTTACATAACAAACGTGCTATCCATCTCATAACTATAAAAACATCTAAATATTCTCAATGCAGTGTCAGTGGACTCCACCTGGAGTCACTTGCTTGCTAATCTCCATTTGATTTACACTTTAAGTTTCCTTTGCTGTGCTTCAGCTGTCAGTCACCCGAATTGTTTCCTTTGAACTGACTGAACCAAATAAAACATTTTCATTGGGCAGTATCTCTACCCTTTCTACTGCAATGTATATTTGATTTATCATAAAACAGTAATAAAATATAATTAGCATGATGAAAACAGCAAAGAAACAGATAACAATAGGATTTTTAGAGTTATAGGGCATGAAAACTAGATGTCACCAGAATCCCCAACAGAGCTTAGAACTGATCAATCTACCTTTCATGGTGGATCAAAAACTGGTCATGTCTGTAACCCCAACAAAATAGATGCTGAAACTAAAAGATTTCTGGGAGGTGGATG
>LR750008.1:0-48224 GCA_902729485.2 Mus minutoides
TTAAGCCTTGCTTCATGCATGCAACTGTCCTTCTCATCCAAAACCCAAAGATCCACATTCTGCTAATAATCTGCATGGTCAGGCTGGACACAGGGATACCGTAATCCCAGGTACCCAATTTGGAGACAGGGTTTCTCTGTGTCACCTTGAGTGTCCAGGATGGCCTGGAACTCAGTGCTTTTCCTGCCTGTCTCCTGAATGTTGGGATTTAAGGTAGGCTCCACCACTCTCCAGAAACTCTTACACTGGTAATGTCAGTTTTTAAACTACACAGCCAGTACTCTTACAGCCCTAGGGGCTCATAATCCTGGTCATAAGAGAAGGCTAAGGACATGCCTGTGTTCCTATGATAAGAGTCTGTCATCCAGTGACTCTATTAAGTGACAAGTACTAAGGAGATAGAGCTGAGGAATGACCAGACCAGCAAGGAAGTGCACATGGCCTGAGCTCCACCTGGTACAGCCCCATTCACAAGAGGATGCCACAGAGGACTCCTGTCTCACCTGACAGTCAGCACAAGGAACACAGATTCTGGAAGGTTCTCCATGCTGTGATTTATTTCCTCCACAATACTCAAATTTTCTCAATTCTTAAATTTACCCACCAGTGAACTGCTCAGGTCAAGGCGTTCACACTCACATTCTTTTCTTTTCTTTTCTTTTCTTTTCTTTTCTTTAGACTTATGTCTTACATGGAGGTGAGTACACTGTGGTGTCTTCCAACACACCAGAGGAAGGCATTGGATGCTATTACATATTACATTGGTTGTGAGCCACCAGGTGGTTGCTGGGGATTGAATTCAGGACCTCTGGAAGAGCACTCACTGATTTCAACCACTGAGACATCTCTCCAGCCTCCACATTCAGATTCTTTTTTTTTTTTTTCCGAGATAGAGTTTCTCTGTGTATCCTTGGCTGTCCTGGAACTCACTCTGTAGACCAGGCTAGCCTCTAACTCAGAAATCTGCATGCCTCTGCCTCCCAAGTGCTGGGATTAAAGGCATGCGCCACCACTGCCTGATATCCACATTCAGATTCTGATGTTCAGTGTGGTAATGAGGAGATGCAGCCAAAGACAGTGTGGAGCTGACAGGATGAAGATGTCCCCCAATGCCTGAGGACCAGGAAGGTTGCCTGTGTAAGGGATGACAGCTAAAGTAGAGACTGAGTCTTGGTGTGAAGGGGCAGACAGTGCTCTCCAGATTTCCCCATTGTATGTATAGTCAAAAGCATAAGACAACAGACACTGCTGCCCAAAATGATTTCACTGTTCAGCAGTCAGAACTCGTGACTTGGTCTCATGTGGCAGCTGTCCCAAGATGAAGAACAAGACTCAGGGCAGTCGATATGAAAACAATTCAAAGGCCCACCTCTCATTCAAAGGTATTAATCTCAGAGGCTCAGGGACCCAGTTCTCTCCTGTTTGCCTCATGTCCTAATGCTAGGCCCCTATGTCTCACCTTTTCAAGTCTCCAGAGACAAGTGAGGAACTGTCCTTGCCTGAAGTATAAGAAATAACAAGGCACTGTCAGGAGACCAGCAGGTGGGGCTGGAGGAAGAACCTTCCCCTCAGCTTCCACCCAGTGCCTCAGGGACAACTGTTCCCTGGCATTCTGACTTGCAGCAGGGTCATAGCCTCTGTTTCCACCTGTTTAAAAAAAATATATGAGAGACCAAAGACGTTCTGAACCATGGACATTGTATGCAGGGAATGAAGCAAGGCCAGCCTGGAGATCTGTAGTGTTTAGCATGAGCCTTGCCTTCTGACCTCTGAGAGGTCATTGAGGATCCTGTGCAGAATCCCTCCATTACCATATGAATATGTCTTTTATTGTACGGTGAGTGTCTGCAAACAGACCCAGATATGGGACGATTATGCATATTCTTATAATCATAAGGAACCCAGCCATAGACTCTTCCATACCTTTGTTCTTTCTCATCCACAGAACACTTCCGATCATCAAACCTAAGATGTCCACCGCTACAAAGACAGCACCAACAATCCTCCTGGTGGGCATCCTGGACTGAGGAGGCTCTGAGAAGGGAAGGTAAGGACCTGAGGGGAAAGTGAGCAACATGACTCCAGCTCTCGGCTCTGAGCAGCTGAGGGTCTGCAGAAGGCTCCAGCTTTCCCTGACCCCAGCTTTGCAGCCAAACCCTCCTTACCCCATCTCAGGATGAGGGGCTCAGGAAGCCCTTCATGGTACACATGACAAGTGTATTTCTGCTCCTCCCCAGAAGGCACCACCACAGCTGCCCACTTCTGGAAGGTCCCATCCCCTGAAGGTCTGGTCTCCACAAGCTCCATGTCCTGAATCAGTTCCTCCCTATTCAACTGCCAGGTCAGGGTGATGTCAGCAGGGTAGAAGCCCAGGGCCCAGCACCTCAGGGTGACGTCACCTTCAGGTGTGGGGTGATGGGTCACATGTGTCTTTGGAGGATCTGAGGAGAAGAGTTGGAAAGTTTGGGCATCATATATTCTTCCTGGGGACTCCAGAAGTGCCTGCAAGGCCACCTGGGAAGCAAATGACTGGAACAAAGGTCAAATCCCCAGTAGGTTAGATACAATGGTCTGAAAATTCTAGAACTTGTGCCCAGGAAGAGCGAAGTGTCCCAGGAGGCAAAAAGGGACCTTTGCTTCTGTCTGGGCAGGGCTCAGAGATTCAGCATCACTGACTTCATACTTCACAGAGGTTGACTGTGGGCAGAGAAAAGGCCCGAGAGAAGCCATGGCTCAAAAGGACTGCAGACTCATGGGAATTGTTTTCTTTTCTTTCAGGAACCTTCTCCTTTTCATCCTGAAGAGACTCTGAACTGTCCAGAGACAAAGGTGCTCCCTTGGGAGTGACAGTTTCTGATATAGTCAGGAAACATAGGAGTGCTCTTCCCCTCCCATATTGAAGAGGAAGGAACACTGAAGAGGCTGGAACATTGTGTCAAATGAAGAGACACCCAGTATTTCTGGTGAGATCAGGAATAAGAAAGAACTATTCAGGGCTGGTGAGATGGCTCAAAGGGTAAGGACATTGATTGCTCTCCCGAAGGTCCTGAGTTCAAATTCCAGCAACCAGATAGTGGCTCACAACCACCTGTAATGAGACCTCACACTCTCTTCTGGTGTGTTTGAAGACAGCTACAGCATACTTATGTATAATAAATAAATAAATAAATAAATCTTAAAAAAAAGAAAGAACTCTCTACTCTCTTCCTTGATATTGAGTGTGAAATCTTAGCTATTGCAGTAAGGCAACCCAGGTGCACCAACACTTAAGTAAATAATGAAAATGTGGCATACATATAAAATGGAGTCCTGTTGAGCTCTACACAATGTAATCACACAATTATCTAGGAAAATTGATGGACTTTGAATATACAATATTAAATGAAGTCACACAATCTCAGAACAACAACAGGAAGTAAAACCATATTCTCTTTGCTCAAAGAGGTAATTTAGCAACACAAACAAACAAAACAAAAAAATATACTTGTTAAGAAATGTACCTGTTAGCCGGGCATGGTGGCGCATGCCTTTAATCCCAGCACTGGGGAGGCAGAGGCAGGCGGATTTCTGAGTTCGAGGCTAGCCTGGTCTACAAAGTGAGTTCCAGGACAGCCAGGGTTATACAGAGAAACCCTGTCTCAAAAACCAAACCAAAAAAAAAAAAAAAACCTGTTGTTACTTGCAACATGACATAATACACCAGGAAAGGCTAATATTTGGAGATGAGCAAGGACTAAATGTAGGTAAAGGACATGTTGGACAATGGAAGTGAACAATTGATACCTACTTCTAAGATTCTCTCTGTTTTTGTATCTTTCTCTTTCTCTCTGTGTCTCTCTGCCTCCGTCTCTCTGTGTCTCTGTCTCTCTGTCTCTTTCTTTCTCTCTCCCCCCACCTGCCCTACCCCCTCTAGGTCGATGCTGGATAGCCATGAGTATATTTAATGGAAAACATGTAAAATTCAATGTGAAGCTCCCCTGGTTCAAAGTGGCGGTTCTAACTGTATACAAGTTCACTGAGCTGGGTATAGACTTTGGTTTTCATAATTTCCGTATGTTATTTTTCTGTTGTTGCCTTTTAAAATTAAGAAAACAAAAAACCAACCAAACAAGCAGACAAAAAAAAAAAAAAAAGTAAAAGAGATGGGAGTTTTCCAAGCAAATGAGATTCTTCTCTTTTTGGACTGAGCTTAGCACAGAGGCAAAGGGAGATGGAGTTGTCTGCAGCCACACACCTGCGCACTCCTGTGTCTTTTCTCTGTTCTCCAGGTATCTGAGCAGTGAATCCTTGCATGGACCCTCCAAGTAGGTCCTACGGAGCTCTGCATAACCCTCCTGCTCCCACTTGCTTTTGGTGATCTCCGCTGCCATGTCCTCCGCTGCCCACGTTTTCAGATCTTCCTTCAGGGCGCTGTAATCAGGACCATCATAGCCATGCTGCTCATAAGCGCAGAGGAGGCTCCCATCTGACTCCACCTCACAGCCATACATCACCTGGATGGTGTGAGAACCTGGCCCCCCTCTCCCAGTCAGGCCCGCCCACCCTGGAGTTCTCCAAACTGAAAGGGAAACCGGGTCCCTTTCGCACCCAGGTGATTAGCCTGCTTGGAGCTGGGACAGACACTCAGATTTGCAGGGTTACTCACCATTTTGGCTCAGACTGTAGTAGTCAAGTATAGTCTGCAGATTCCCTCGGAAAAACTGTGCATTGCTGGTGACGATCTCTGTCTCTCTTGCCCAATACTCGGGCCCCTCTTGCTCCACCCACGGTGCACTTAGCTTATATGTCCCAGTCTCCCCTATGCTGTGGAAGCTCACGAACTGCATGTCGTCCAGGTAGCCCACAGCGATGTACCAGGGTTCGCTGATTCCGGGCTGGTATAAGGCTGTGTAGAAGTACCTCAGAGAGTGTGAGCCTGGAGGAGGCATGTGGTGAGATTCTGAACTCCTCCCAGAACCCCTAGAGGGTGCACAGGCCAGGGAAGTAGAAGGACTCAAGGTCTTGGGCCTTGAGTGGAGAAGGGGTGGAGGGTTTGGTGGAGGGTGTGATCCTGGCCCCTCCCCCAAGAGGCTGTTTCCCTCCCCATCCAGCACTCACATGCACAGGTCTGGGAATGGCCTGGTGAGGCAGCCAGGAGGATCAGGAGGGTGCCAGGCAACATGGTCCCCATCCTCATGTTAGGGAGACCCAAACACACTGGTATAAAGTCCTGGACTTTGTAATTTGCATTTACAGAGAGTTTTATTGCATTTTCTATGCACCTGCTCTCAACAGGAGTGCGAGGCCTTTGAAAACAATCTGACAATGGTACAGAGAGCAGAAAGTGAAACTATAGTTCTGTACATCCCAACCTAATCCCCACCTTCAGGCCTCAGACCCTGACAGCCACTTCTGGGGACTTGGGACTTTGTCCTGACTCCTTCTTCTGCACTGAACTCTGTGCATAGATAGCATCCTCTATCTGAGCTCCGCCCAGAATGTCAGATGGTCATCAGTATGGAAAGCACCAGGGTAAGTAAGAGCAGTTGTTTTGCTCCCTCCTCCCTCCACACCTGACCCCACTGTGATGGCCCTCAGGTGGTCTGGAATGCAGTGGAGAGATGATTTCATCAAAGCAGGAGGCTCTGAACTGCAAGCACCAAGCAGTTTCCCACAGACAGAGACCAGGAGTCTGTGTTCACCTGTAGTGGCTTAGGTTTAGGGGTAGCTCACACTTCCAAGCCAGACTGCTCAGGAATCTGTGTTCTAAATACATTAAAAAACAAAACAAGGGCTGGGAGGATGCCTCAGTGATCAAGAGTACTGACTGCTCTTCTGTAGGTCCTGATTTCAAATCCTAGCAACCACATGGTGGCTCACAACCATCTGTAATGAGATCTGACGCCCTCTTCTGGTGCATCTGAAGACAGCTACAGTGTACTTAGATATAATAATAAATAAATCTTTAAAAACAAAACAAAACAAAAAAAAAAACACAAAAAAACAAACCAAATCCGGTCCAAACTGCTTTGTGCTAGACCCACTTCGGGTCCTAAAAGTCTCCTCTCACTGTGGAAATAACAGTCTTGCACCAGACTGTCAGCTTCTTCATATTTCCTTCAGGCTGCAACATCCTCCCTTGTTAGCATGACTTCCCTTCAACCTCTCAGGGGCCTTTTTACTGGGGGCATCCCATGCCTGTATTGTCTTCTGAGAAATGAGAAGATGTTTCCATCATTGTCCTGATCTCTAAGTTGCCCAGAATAGCCAACTAATCCAATATTTCCTTCTGAGGACTCTTAACACTAAAATCCATTCATACAGAACTCTATTAGTTTTTTATTCTTATATAAGTGCATGGACATTCATACAAGCACAGGCATGGACACACATTCACACACACACACACACACACACACAAACACCCATATACAGTCACATGTACACACATTCACACACACACATATTTATACATATTTACAAACACACACTCACATACACACATTCACAAACACATTCACACACTCACACACATTCACATACACATTCACACACACACACACACACACACACACACACACACACACACCCATGCTATCACCATAGCCTGTTGCTTTCCCTTTCTAGCCTTCCTGCTTCCTCTTGTCTTTGAGTCTGTGAACATGGCTGACTCTTTACCCCTCTGGGCTCTCCATCCTGGATCAGATAATGGCTTTAGCTGCTGCTCAGTTTGACTCTCCTTTTCCTGGATGGATTTGTCTGTCTCCTCCAATGCACTCAGAAAACGCTCTGTCATTCTCCAGGCATCCCTGTGCTCCCCATCAACACAAGGATGTCTGAGGCCAGCCTGCCTGGGATTCTCCCTCAGAACCCATGTCCACATCTGGAATCAACTCCCTCCTTTAGTTTCTGGCCTCTGGCTCACTGCAATGTTTCCTGTGCACACTCAAGACCTCAGACCTCAGAGTAGTGCTTTCAAATGCTAAGGAAAGCATTGAGACATCTCCTGGGGACTTAGGATGCTCACCCAGGCAATGTGGGGTGGCATCCTGACAGGTGCAGGAAGCAGCAGTGCTGACCCACATGAAGGTGAAGGCTGAGTAAGTTCTCAGGCAATTCCTGCTTCTTTCCCTGGCTGTCTGCAAAAGTGGGAAATGGCTATAACCTTGTTCCCACACCAGCCCTTATTTGTACAATCAGCAGACCTGCTGAGCAGAAAGCCACTGTGGTCAAGCTAACAGGCCACCTTTCACTCTTAGGCCTACAGGCATCTCAGGGAAGCAGTATGGTCCACAGTCTCGAGAGTGAGCTGTGGCTTCACCCTGGAAACTGGGGTCATTGAGAGCTGGGAGTCAGAAGAGCAGAGACACCCAGAGGACAGCCAGGATGAAGAGGAGGAGAGGTCCTCTCTGCTGTCAAATTTGACCTCAGCTTCTGAGTTCTTATCCTTCTCTGGGACAGCTACAGGTATCAGAACTTCCTGGGCTCCTGGGTATGCAGAGACAGCTCCTGCAGCTGGATACCCTGATGAGACCCAGACACCCTGCAGACCTTACTAGCACAAGGTAGACTATTTATGGATATTTGCAAGCTAGAAGCTTTTTTGAATCTGTGTAGGAGCCAAATGTGTCTGCACTGTTGGCAGTAAGGCTTGGGCATATCTCTTTCCACTTGGTGAAATTGGAGGGAACCAGGGCTTGAGAGCCAGCAAGGGTGATCTAGTACAGGTTCTGACCAGATGAACAGACCAAGGTAACCAAGGTCTACAGCAAACTGAATCCAAGAAACTGGGAGAAGTGTCCTCTGTTTTTGCACACCAGGCACTAGGAGACCCTGAGATGCTATAGACTGTATTGTGGCTGTGTTGAAGTCCTTCCTGTAGCTGGCAGTGCTAAGTGATCTTGGTCCTCTCTGGCCATGAGGTGCTGGTTCAGAAGATGTAGGGCAAGCTGAAGCCCATCAGCAGGTGTGGTTCTCAGGGCCTTGTGTAACTGCCTTGACATCTCCTGCATCCGGTCTATAAGGTGGCAGTTTAGGCATCAGATGCAGGTGGTATCTGCCCACACACCATGTGAGACTGAGATATAAGTCCTCAAGAGTGAGAAAGAGCAAGATGCCAGTGACTCTGATGGCTCTTATCCGGTAACTGCTCTGCTTCCTGCATGGGGGTTGAGGGGTGATTGCTTTATTGAGAAGGCTCAGAACTCCAAACAGAGAAATTGCATCAAAGCTTGTTTCTCTCCAGTTCAACCTCAGAGCTCTGTGGGCAGCTCTGACTTCATCAAATGTCTCCATGCCAGGGTGGCTGGTTGGCCTGCCAGGGCTGCACCAAGCTCAGCTCCTAGTGAGTTCACAAACTCAGAGCTCACAGCGCCCCCTGCTGGTGCTTCTGTGTGAAAGAGTCCACGCTACTGCCTCCCTGGACACCAGAATCCTTCTGCAGCAAACTTTTATTACATCATGAGGAGGAAGACAGCAAGCCCAAGATGGGTCCCACTTATATACACCTCAGTGAGACGTGTGTCGTCAGGATTGGCTGACTGCCCATTACCTCAAGTTACGCCCCGGGATGGGTGGTGACTTACGTGGCTTTGTAACAAGCGCATGTGCACTGAACTTGTTTGCTTGTCCCAGGCTGGGGGTGGTGACAGGATGTTGGCAGAACCAGCTCGGGCGTGGCTCTCTACATCTGTGCGCTTGTGGATTCCATTCTCACCAGAGCACATGCACCCAGATTTTCTTTCCTCCATGGCTTCATGGTGGATCTCTGAAGCAGTGTCTTCCTCCAGGGCCCCAAATCTGGGGCCTGCAGGTCTAAGTGTCTGGTGGCAGGACATGCCATGCCAGCTGCCTCCCTTTGTTATGCTCAGTGTGTCCCAACCCTAGTAGGCAAGAGGAGCCTCTGTGAGTCACCAAGAGCCTTAGTGAATTTGAGAACTTGTAGGAAGGCACTGGACCCAGGAGGGTCCCCTCTCTGCACTGAGCCTCCTACACCTCCCAGGGCTGTGTCTCTCTGTCTGTTTTGTCTGCCAGTCTGTCTGTCTATCTGTAATACTTGAGACAGGGTTTCTTTGTGTAACAGTCTTGGCTGTCCTGGATCTCACTCTGTAGACGATGCTGGCCTAAAACTCAGAGAGTACTGCTTGCCTCTGCCTTCCAAGTGCTAAGACTAAAGGCATGAGCGACCACTACCTGTCACCTCCTGGGTTTCTGATCTCCCTCTGGCTAACCATTCTCCTCCTGCAGTGAATACACCAGGAACCGGTGTCTTTGCATGGGGTGACTGGAGTACCAGGGAGGCTCTGATTTGGTGAGCTCTGTTGGAAGAGAGTAAGCTCTTTGACGAGGCTCCCTGCCTGAAGCACATATTTTTGTTTTGTATTTTGATTTTTTTTTTCCAGACGTTTTTTCTCAGTGTAGCCATCATTATTATCCTGGACTTCCTGTATAGACCAGCCTGGCCTTGAACTCACAATTCTGCCTCTGAGTCCTGAAAGCAGGGGATCAAAGGTGTGCACAAGCACACCAGGCTTTCAGGTTCTTTTTTAACCATTTAATAAAAGAGACTTGTCTTTATTTGTGTCACCGTCATAACACACCAACTGTGTTTCATCCACATATCCAGCAGAGATGAACTATGGCTCCCTGATAATACTGCGGAGATTGTGAGCCTGTTGGTGGGCAGTGGGACCCCCAACATCCTCCAGGAGTGCCTGGCCAGTGCTTGAACCAGAAGGGGATCTGGGCACCCAGACTCAGGACATAGGTGGACAGGTGCTGAGAGTCTGGGACAGGGCTTACCTGCTGCCATGCTGCCCCCACAGAGGCTGTCCTTCTGTCCCCACACTCTCCCGCAAGGGTCTGGGTAGGGAACAGGGGAGCCTCCAACAGCAGGAATAGCCATCGTGCCTGGAGCCTTCTGCCCAGTAAATATATGAGTTGGTCTGAGTCTGTGAGGCTTTGTGACCAAGAACCCAGAGACCTCAGCCATGCTGGTTGGTTCTCTAGAATCTCTCCACCTCACGGACTGTCAAGTTGTCCCTGCACAAGGACCTGGCAGAGATTGCATACTGGACAAGTGATGCTGTCCAGCTCAGTTTCCCTAGCTGAGACTCTGGCTGCCTGGAAACTACAACGTAGCCCCAACATTAAAACTGAAAGAAAATGATTTGTATCCGGTGTGCATTAGAGCCAGGGTCCCAGAGGATCAGCCTTCCCCATATGCAGCTGGGAAAGGCCCAGGTTCTGGCTTGTTGTTCCCAGAATTCATTCCCCACTTTCCTGGGTCTCTCTTAAGGCCGCTCTGGACTCATTATCCAGCTTCTTCAGAACCACCCACTACAGAGAGATAGACTGCTGGAGGGCAGGAGTGCTGGAGAGAGGGAGAAAGATATGTAGGGAGAGAGTGAGAGAGGGAGGGAGGGAGGGAGGTAGGGAGGGAAGCAGGAAGAGAGACAGGAAGTATGGCTGCTGTTTCCCTTCTGCAGACCTTAAATGGCAGCTTCCCTGAGCCCCACTGCAATGGTCTGTGCTTCACAGGCTGTACAGAGCCCTTTGTAAAGGTCAGCTTCTCTCCTTGTCCCATGGGAGCTGTCCAGAGCGATTTCTCCAGTCAAATGGAGACAGCTCCATGTCTCCCCAGCCTGCAGCCATCACAGGAGTTTCAGGAGCTGTGACCCATGGATCCCCTTCCCAGCCCCCACAGGAGCATCCCCTCTTGTGCTGCCCACTATGGCATCACCTTTCCTGTCTATGTCTCCTCCCCTTTGAGGAGCTAGCTGTCCATGGTGGCGACATCTTCTCTTCTGCCTCAGCTTACTTACAGCCTTGGAGAAACACTGCAGGTGCTGTCTACAGTGGCAGCGCCTCCTCTCCAGTCTTCTCCCAACTGGCAGCATCTGTACAGATTTCTTCAGAGGCAACTGCAGCCATGAAGAATACCCACAGCAAGCCCTGGGCCCATAGAGGGAGAAGGGGAATCTCCACCCCACCAATCCCTTATCTTCCAAGGGAAAAACAACCAGTCTCTGAGGCCTCCCAAAGTGAGAATTTGAAATTCTACCAATTGTTACTCTGGAAATTTCAGTCCTGAGAAGCTCCACCCCATCTGAAATTCTATATAAGCACTGCCTAATCCCCTCTTGTGTGCCCCCCAGGAGCAGAGAGGACAGCCAGGATTTGTCCCTTCTCCTCCTGGATTTTTCCCTTCAATAAATCTCCTGTTTGAGAGCTGTGACTCTCTCATCAGAAGATTGAAGAAGGAAAGAAGCAAACTAGAGAAGAGGCAGAAGTGTGGAGCTGAGTCTCTCCTGAGCTCGGCTGTGGGTACTGGGGGCTGCAGTGCCTCTGCTCAGGAGGCTTCCTCTCACAGCTGTAAGGTTCCTGGGCTCCCCTGTCTTAGGATGCCCTTCTACTGGGACATGGTCCCACCCCAGAGTTGTGTGGTTCCTGGACTTCTGCATCCCAGCATCCCCTTCCATCCACACAGAAACACTTACACAAAGCCCAGGCAGATGAGCTGTGAGGTACAGTGCTGGAAAATTCAAAAGCTCTCAGTTCTGAAGAAGACCCAGACAGGGTGCCAGCTCCAGTCTCAAGCTGGAAGGAAACACAGTGCACAGTTACAGTGTCTATAAAAGCTAAACCCTCACAAAGGGCCAATTTAAAGTTCTTTAAGTATGTTTAAAACTGCCAGAATGAACAGGCTGTTTCTTGCTGAGTTTATACACTTTCTTTGAACAGAACTGATTCTACTGTAAGTATTCAAAATTTCTCCACAGTGTTTTAGTTTGGTTTTTAGTTTGGTTGTTCCATGTCACCTTTTGTTTCCCCTGACAGGGTTTCTCTTTGTGGCCCTGAGGGTCCTGGGCAGCCTGGCTTAGAACACATTGATTTTCCTGCCTGTGTCTTTTGAGTGCTGTTATTAAAGGTGTTTACCACCCTGCCCAGGAAATTCTTTGATCTTACAGAGTTGGTACATCCCTGAGGTCTCCTAGTCCTGGGTATAGGACAAGGCTCAGGCCACTTCTGCATCACTGTGATCAGAGTCTGTCAGCCTGGGGTTCTACCAAGTGACAATGAAAAAGATCTCAGGAGGACAGAACTGAGGAGAGACCATACCATACCATACCAAGTGCACTAGGACTGACCCCCCACCTGGGTCCTCAAGTGGACTTAGCACCACCTAAAACTGCCCCACTCACACAAGGACCCCACAGAGCAGTTCATTCCCACCTGACACTCAGCACAGGAAACACAGATTCTGGAAGGTTCTCCATCCTGCCATTTATTTCCTCCACAGCACTCTGAGTATTCTCAGTGTCTTAATTTACCCACGAATCAGCCCTCAGCTCAAAGATTTGAGCAAACGCGTTCACATTCAGAATCTTTTTTTTAAAAAAATATTTATTTATTTATTTATTNCAGCTGGAGAGAGTAGCAATGTGGGTGAGGATTCATTTCCCATTAATGAGCTGACCACACTTCTAAAGGGGACACAGAGAAAACTCAGACCCTGCCCTTTCCTACCTATTTTTCTCCTGCTCTTCAAGACAAAAGCCACCATAGCTCCAATGATGATCATAGCTCCAAGGACAACCAGAACAGCAATGATCACGATGTTGGAGTCAGTGTATTGAGGAGGCTCTGGGAAAAATAGATACAGGAAATGAAGGTGAGGGTCATGACCCCAGCTCTCAGCCCTGACCATCTCAGGGTATGCAGAAGGCTCCAGCTTTCCCTGACCCCAAATCTGCACACACACACTCCTTACCCCATGTCAGGGTGAGGGGCTCAGAAAGTCCCTCATGTTCCACAGGGATCCGGGGCGTCTGAGTCCCGCGGGCTGCGTGGACTTTATAACCAGTGCTAGCGGCTACGCTGGTTGGTTCCCCAGGAACGCGCCACCCATGGGGATGAGACCTGATAGCCTCAATCAGTGTCCGGGCAGAAGGACCTGACTCAGGTTAGGAGCTGAAGTGAAATTGGGGAGATGGGAAATTCCCAGCCCCGGGCTTCCCCACCCCTGAGCTCACTGCCTGGAGACTAAGACTTTGCCTGAACCCTGTGCTGTGGACATGCAGTTTGTCATGGTGACTCCGAGTTCTGACCCAGAAGCTGTCAGGACACCAGGAGAGACCTGCAGGCCAGACTCTCTGTGCCCTCTCTTGCACCCTTCCTCTTCCTTCTTCTCTTCAGAAGTCAGACCCTGGAGTCTTGTAGAAGAAAAGCCACTTCCAGGAATACAATGGCAGTACAAGCAGTTGAGGATGCAGTAAAAGCAGAGGCGCTGGCCTGCAAGCCCACACGGACCCCATAGAGACCAGGCTCTGTTCACCTGCAATGGGCAGCTCCCACTGCCAAGCCTGAGTGAAGAACTCTCATCTTTAAAGAGAAGACTTTGCCTCTTCCCTCAGGATCTGTCTTCTAAACTTTGGGATATTCTCAGACTCCTCTTTTTTTACAGATGAAATTTCAGTGGCTCCAGGTGGGTGTGTTTTACAAGCATCTTCATTCAGAGTCCTGTACTTGTCCATGTGAACCTGGGTCATTGTCTCAGCACAGGAGACCCTCTTGTGGTGACTTCTCTCTGGGGACACGTCTGGTGTCTGTCGTCCTGTGACGAGGGACAGATGTGACGTGAAGGGACACAGACGTGAAGGTACCATGTCACCGAAATCACTGAGTTAGTGTGATCCTCTCCTTGACAGTGGTTGATATAGTGTCTTATTACTACTATCACACCATCTTCAATACATTAGACACTGGGAGAGGGACCCTCCCTGACCTTCATTCACACTTTTTTTTGTTTGTTTGTTTTTTTCGAGACAGGGTTTCTCTGTATAGCCCTGGCTGTCCTGGAACTCACTTTGTAGACCAGGCTGGCCTCGAACTCAGAAATCCGCCTGCCTCTGCCTCCCAAATGCTGGGATTAAAGGCTTGCGCCACCAACGCCCAGCCCATTCACACTTATGAGCTGATGAGGTGAGGGACATGAATGTCACAGGTATGTGGGACACTGGTTCTGATAACCGAGTTGGTCCCAGAGTTCCTCAGGCCTGTGCTGTGAGGACATCGGAAGAAAGATGATTCTCATGTCAGAGAGCACACACTGGTGATGTGAGGTTTCATCCCTGATCAGTAGTGTGGGGAAAGATTAAATTTACCCATTTCATGATTCTGTGGATCTTTTCAAATCAAAGCCACAGAAGTGAAGTGGAAAGAAGGGCAGAGATGGGCAGGGACTCCTGAAGAGTCACTCATCACACAGAGCAAGGAATGTGTGTGACCATGGGTGTGAACTCCAGTCACCTCCCCATGCAGATCTCCACAGCAGCCTCCAGCCTCACCAGGATTCAGCAGACCCTGTCTCCCTGAACCACACTTACTAGATGTTATGAGCATTTTCCATGGGGACTTGATGCTCTTAGGTTTTTTCTGACCAACCTAAGGATGCTGTTGGGGTTAGGCAGCTTCAAAGAAAGGATCTGTTTTCATTGCTTTTCTTCTTATTTTATTATGGGTTTTTAAAATTTTTATATTTTATTTTAGACAAGGTCTATCCGCACAGTCCTGGCTATTCTGGGACTCATATGTAGATCATTGCTGCCCTTGAACTCACAGAGATACATCTGCCTTTGTGCTGGATGTCTTAGTTTAGGTTTTGTTGCTGTTAAGAAACACCATGACCAAGGCAACGCGCCCCCCCCCCCTTTTTAAAGAGGCGGTGTCTCTGTGTAGCCCTGGCTGTCCTGGAACTTTCTCTGTAGACCAGGCTGACCTCAATATCAGAAATCCACCTGCCTCTGCTTCCCAAGTACTGGAATTTAAGGCATGCACCACCACTGCCTGGCCAAGGCAACCCTTCTAAAGAGAAACATTTAATAGAGGCTAACTGACATTTTCAGGGATTTAATCNCAGCTGGAGAGAGTAGCAATGTGGGTGAGGATTCATTTCCCATTAATGAGCTGACCACACTTCTAAAGGGGACACAGAGAAAACTCAGACCCTGCCCTTTCCTACCTATTTTTCTCCTGCTCTTCAAGACAAAAGCCACCATAGCTCCAATGATGATCATAGCTCCAAGGACAACCAGAACAGCAATGATCACGATGTTAGAGTCAGTGTATTGAGGAGGCTCTGGGAAAAATAGATACATATCATGACCCCAGCTCTCAGCCCTGACCATCTCAGGGTATGCAGAAGGCTCCAGCTTTCCCTGACCCCAAATCTGCACACACACACTCCTTACCCCATGTCAGGGTGAGGGGCTCAGAAAGTCCCTCATGTTCCACAGGGATCCAGGGCGTCTGAGTCCCGCGGGCTGCGTGGACTTTATAACCAGTGCTAGCGGCGACGCTGGTTGGTTCCCCAGGAACGTGCCACCCATGGGGATGAGACCTGATAGCCTCAATCAGTGTCCGGGCAGAAGGACCTGACTCAGGTTAGGAGCTGAAGTGAAATTGGGGAGATGAGGAATCCCCAGCCCTGGGCTTCCCCACCCCTGAGCTCACTGCCTGGAGACTAAGACTTTGCCTTAACCCTGTGCTGTGGACAGAGCGCAGTTTGTCATGGTGTCTCCGAGTTCTGACCCAGAAGCTGTCAGGACACCAGGAGAGACCTGCAGGCCAGACTCTCTGTGCCCTCTCTTGCACCCTTCCTCTTCCTTCTTCTCTTCAGAAGTCAGACCCTGGAGTCTTGTAGAAGAAAAGCCTCTTCTGGGAATACAATGGCAGTACAAGCAGTTGAGGATGCAGTAAAAGCAGAGGCGCTGGGCTGCAAGCCCACATGGACCCCATAGAGACCAGGCTCTGTTCACCTGCAATGGGCAGCTCCCACTGCCAAGTCTGAGTGCAGGACTCTCATCTTTTTTTTTTTTTTTTCTTTTCTTTTTTTACAACTTTTATTAGATATTTTCTTCATTTTCATTTCAAGTGTTATCCAGAAAGTTCCCTATACCCTCCCCCCTCCCAGCCCTGCTCCCCTACCCAACCGCTCCCACTTCTTGGCCCTGGTGTTCCCCTGTATTGGGGCATATAAAGTCTGCATGACCAAGGGGCCTCTCTTCCCACTGATGGCCAAATAGGCCATCCTCTTCTATATATGCAGCTAGAGACATGAGCTCAGGGGGTACTAGTTAGTTCATGGTTATTCTTCCACCTAGAGGGTTGAAGACCCCTTCAGCTCCTTGGGTACTTTCTCTAGCTCCTTCTTCNTGTGTTCCATTTAATAGCTGACTGTGAGCTTCCACCTCCATGTTTGCCAGGCATTGGTATATTTTCCCCCGAGACAGCTATATCCGGGCCCTTTCAGCACCATCTTGCTGGCATATGCTATAGTGTCTATGTTTGGTGGCTGATTGTGGGATGGATCCCTGGCGGCCGCAGTCGTTGGGTAACTCTCATCTTTAAAGAGAAGACTTTGCCTCTTCCCTCAGGATCTGTCTTCTAAACTTTGGGATATTCTCAGACTCCTCTTTTTTCACAGATGAAATTTCTGTGGCTCCAGGTGGGTATGTTTTACAAGCATCTTTATTCAGAGTCCTGAACTTGTCCATTTGGACCTGGGTCATTGTCTCAGCACAGGAGACCCTCTTGTCCACTGAAGAGAGAACCTCTTGGAGACCACAGACAGCAGGACACTGATCCCTGTCTACACTGCACTTCCCTGTGTCTGCACTTCCATGGTGCAGTGGCTTTAGTGACTCAATCACACTAGGAGAGGAACTGTCACCAACTATATCACAGAATAATGATGATAGTGTGGTAGAAGTTATGTAATCTGCGACCCTCTCCCTCCCTCCCTGACCTTCATTCACACTTTTCTTTCTTTCTTTCTTTCTTTCTTTCTTTCTTTCTTTCTTTCTTTCTTTCTTTCTTTCTTTTTTTTGGTTTTTTTGAGACAGGGTTTCTCTGTATAGCCCCGGCTGTCCTGGAACTCACTTTGTAGACCAGGCTGGCCTCGAACTCAGAAATCCGCCTGCCTCTGCCTCCCAAATGCTGGGTTTAAAGGCGTGCGCCACTAACATCCTGCCCATTCACACTTATGAGCTGATGAGGTGAGGGACATGAATGTCACAGGTATGTGGGACACTGGTTCTGATAACCGAGTTGGTCCCAGAGTTCCTCAGGTCTGTGCTGTGAGGACATCTGAAGAAAAGATGATTCTCATGCCAGAGAGCACACACTGGTGATGTGAGGTTTCATCCCTGATCAGTAGTGTGGGGAAAGATTAAATTTACCCATTTCATGATTCTGTGGATCTTTTCAAATCAAAGCCACAGAAGTGAAGTGGAAAGAAGGGCAGAGATGGGCAGGGACTCCTGAAGAGTCACTCATCACACAGAGCAAGGAATGTGTGTGACCATGGGTGTCAACTCCAGTCACCTCCCCATGCAGATCTCCACAGCAGCCCCTAGCCTCACCAGGATTCAGCAGACCCTGTCTCCCTGAACCACACTTATTAGATGTTATGAGCATTTTCCATGGGGACTTGATGCTCTTAGGTTTTTTTCTGACCAACCTAAGGATGCTGTTGGGGTTAGGCAGCTTCAAAGAAAGGATCTGTTTTCATTGCTTTTCTTCTTATTTTATTATGGGTTTTTAAAATTTTTATATTTTATTTTAGACAAGGTCTATCTGCACAGTCCTGGCTATTCTGGGACTCATATGTAGATCATTGCTGCCCTTGAACTCACAGAGATACATCTGCCTTTGTGCTGGATGTCTTAGTTTAGGTTTTGTTGCTGTTAAGAAACAGAATGACCAAGGCAACACCCCCCCCCCTTTTTTAAGAGGTGGTGTCTCTGTGTAGCCCTGGCTGTCCTGGAACTTTCTCTGTAGACCAGGCTGACCTCAATATCAGAAATCCACCTGCCTCTGCTTCCCAAGTACTGGAATTAAAGGCATGCACCACCACTGCCTGGCCAAGGCAACCCTTCTAAAGAGAAACATTTAATAGAGGCTAACTGACATTTTCAGGGATTTAATCCATTACAACAGGAAGCATGCCAGTGTGCAAGTAGACATGGTGCTGGAGGAGCTGAGACTTCTACATCTGCATCCAAAGGTAACCAGCAAGAGACTCTCATTCTACATTAGACAGGGCATGAACACAGGAGACCTCAAAGCCCACCATGGCAGTGACACATTTCCTCCCACGAGGCCACACTCCTAACATTGCCACTCCTTGTGGGTCAAGGTTTCAAACACATGAGGCTATGGGGCCACCTATTCAGTTCATCACACTGGGATTGAAGGCCTGTGTCACCACACCAGCTTCAGTTAGGTTTTTATTACTGTGATAAGACATGGTAACCAAGGCAACACAAAAGAATGTGTTTAATCTGTTCTCTAGTTTCAGAGGGTTTGAGTCCCTGATGGCAGAGGGAAAGTGTGGTGGAGGAACAGCTGAGAGCTCAGGACTTGATGTGCAAGCAAAGGCTGAGCCACTGGGAATAGTGAAAGTCTGTTAAAACCTCAGTGCCCTAATCCCAGCACTTGGGAGGCAGAGGCAGGCAGATTTCTGAGTTCGAGGCTAGCCTGGTCTACAAAGTGAGTTCCAGGACAGCCAGGGCTATACAGAGAAACCCTGTCTCAAAAACCAAAAAAGCAACAAAACAAAACAAACAAACAAAAAGCAAACAAAAAAACCTCAGTGCCCAACCCAGTGGCACACATCCTCCAACAAGGCCACATCTCCCAGTCCTTTCTGAACAGTTCCATCAGCTGGATTTGAAGGATTCATTCCTATGAGCCTGTGTGGCTGTTCTCATTCAAACCAGCAGGGCATTCACTATGAAATGTAAGAGGCCAGCAGGGTTCTGCAGATGTGTCCAGTGCCATCTGACAGAAATACCCTCCAACAGGGGACTCTGCTGATTTAGGTCTATCTACCCCCTTGCCTCTGTGTCCTCCTGCTCAACCCCTCTCTGTCTCTGCCACTCAGGCCTCTCCCCATTAGTGTCCAGCTCCCCTCCCTCCTGAGCTCTGCACTGACACTGTCTTTTCCTGGGCCTCTAGTTTCTCTCAAGGTGCTCAGCCAGCAGGCTGTGAATCAGCTGTGTGGTTTCCTGATGTGAACATTCCAATGGTGGCTGCAGAGATGGCTCAGGGCTGAGAACACTTGTTGCTGTTGCAGATGATCCAGGGTGACTTCCATCAGCACATGGCAACTGCCAACCATATGCAACTCAGTTCCCAGGGATCAAATGGTTGTGTACCTACATATTCATGTACAATAACCAATTTCATTTAATAAATGTAAAATTTCAAAAATTTGCCAGGAGTGGTGGTGCATGCCTTTAATCCTAGCACTTGGGAGGCAGAGGCAGGTGTATTTCTGAGTTCGAGGCCAGCCTGGTCTACAAAGTGAGTTCCAGGACAGCCAGGGTGATACAGAGAAACCCTGTCTCGAAAAACCAAAAAAAAAAAAAAAAAAAAAAATTAAAAATTTGATTTGAAAAATACTCCCTCTCTTTCTACTACACATCTAGATTGTGAGACCAGGGACTGAAGGCACAGGGCTGTTCAGACATCACTGTACCACCAGCCAAAAAAAGCCAGCTCTGGAACAAGACAGGAAAAGATGCCTTGCCGTGGTGGCACACACCTTTAAGCCCAGCACTTGGGAGGCAGAGGCAGGCAGAGTTCTGAGTTTGAGGTCAGCCTGGTCTACAGAGTGAGTTCCAGGACAGCCAGGGCTACACAGAGAAACCCTGTCTCTTCTGAGGTTCATTCAATCACTTAAGTGTAATCCCCAAAGCAAGGCAGGAAAGCAGCTGGGCAAAGTCTAAACTCTGCATCTCTATGTCTGATGTGAAAGCAGTCTTCAGATCTCCAACTTCTTTTTTTCAATCTTTGTNATTGCCAGTGTTGTTCTTGGTGATTGTACCATAGTCCTGGCATCTCCAATATGCTGGAGTCTTCTGCTACAAATAGGCTTCACCAAAGCCTCTCATAGGCTCCTTCTATGATGCCAAGCCTCAAATCCTTAGCATGGCCTCTTCAGTTTTGGGCTGTCAACTGCAACGGGAGCTGCACTTTCACCTATGGCCTCTCACAGTGCCAAACCTCAGCTGTTCATATGCCTTCATGCCTTCAAAACCTGTGTGACTCTTACAACTTTACCAAACATAGCGTGCAGCCACATGGCCAAAGGTGCCAAGTTCTGCAGCTTGCTGGGGCTGAAACATGGCCCCTTGTTCTATTACCAGCTTCTGTTTTCTAATTCCTTCACTGTCTAAGCTTGGTTTTCCTGGAACTTGCTCTGTAGACTGACTTTGAACTCAGAGATCTGCATTCCTGTCCCTGGAATTAAAGCTGTGGGCAACCAATCCTGGATTTAAGTTTTTCTTTACCTAGAATTGCTCTGTTCTAGGTTGGCCTTGACCTCAGAGACCTGCTTGTCTATGCTTCCTGGGATTAAAGGCTTGTAGTACTGTGCCTGAATCTAAATTCAGCTGGGTGGAATCTTGACACAAGGTCATTAATCCCTTAATTCAATTTAATATTCTTGACACATGATTCAGCTCCAGTTTACTTCCTGGGCCCCTTTAATACTTTCATACCATGTATTTTATATCTTTGCTTTCTCAGCATGTCATGCTTCTTTTAAATGTTCTCTGTGAGTCGTAACCAGAGAACTAAGTCTATGATGTGCGTTTCTGAGATTCCTTTTGTCAGTGCAATTAATGTGAGACTTGTCACCTTAGCCTCAGGCAGACTCTTTCAACACAGGCAAAAATTAGCAACACTCTTCATCAAAACACCACAAAAACATTCTCTAGGTCACAGATTGAAATTGTCCAGCCTTTCGTCCCAGCATTCAGGAGGCAGAGGCAGGCGGATTTCTGAGTTCGAGGCCAGCCTGGTCTACAGAGTGAGTTCCAGGACAGCCAGGGCTACACAGAGAAACCATGTCTCGAAAAACACCAAAAAAAAAATAAGAAAGAAAGAAAGAAAGAAGGAAGGAAGGAAGGAAGGAAGGAAGGAAAGAAAGAAAGAAAGAAAGAAAGAAAGAAAGAAAGAAAGAAAGAGAAAGAAAGAAAGAAATTGTCCACTGACACCTCCTGGGCCAAGTCCACCCCTCCTCCCAGTTCAATTCACTATCAATAAGAAAGCTTTCCATATTCCTACTAGGATAAACCATAAAGCCCTAGTTAAAGCCTTCCACTGCTTTCCAAATCCAAAGTCCCCAAATCCACATTCTTTCAAACAAAAGCATGGTCAGGCCTATCACAGCAATACACCAGTGGCTGGTACCAACTTCTGTCTTAGTAGGGCTTTACTGCTGCGAGCAGACACCATGAACAAGGCTAGTCTTATAAATGACAGCAATATAACCATTGGGTCTGGTATGAATGACAATATTTAATTGGGTCTAGCTAATAGGTTCAGAGGTTAAGTCCATTATCATCAAGGTGGGAAAATGGTAGCATCCAGGCAGGAATGGTGCACACAGAGCTGAGAGTTCTACATCTTCATCTGAAGGCTGCTAGCAGAATACTGGCTTCCAGNACAGGAATACCCAGGTGGCTGGTATCAACTTCTGTCTTAATAGGGTTTTACTGCTGTGAGCAGACACCATGACCAAGACAAGTCTTATAAATGACAGCAATATAACCATTGGGTCTGGGTTACAGGTTCAGAGGTTCAGAGGTTCAGTCCATTATCATTAAGGTGGGAACATGGTAGCATCCAGACAGGCATGGTACACACAGAGCTGAGAGTTCTACATTTCATCTGAAGGCTGCTATCAGAACACTGGCTTCCAGGCAGTTAGGATGAGGGTCTTATAGGCCATACTCACAGTGGCACACCTACTCCAACAGGGCCACATCTTCTAAAAATACCACTCCTTGGTAGCATATGGAAACCAACACAGGGGTGATGCCAGTCACAATACTTTCTCACTGTTATGAAAAACCTCATGTTAATAGAACATTTCTGGATGCAGTATCCTGTAGATCTCTGAGATTTTCATAGACCACCTATCTATGTATAGTACATCAGCATAAGTATTGCTTGTTTCTAGCTATCTCTTATCTGACGAACTTTGAAAATATCTATAAGAGGCTAAAGAAAGCTTATTGTTGTAATTGACACAACTGGTACCTAACATGTCCATAAATGTGATTGCTGACTACCCACTTGCATTTCTTAATTATCTTGAACTGTTTTCAATGGTGTCTTTCAAGGATTAGAACTTTACATTACATTTTAAAATGAGTTGAATGGGTGCAGTACCTTAAACAAGAGTCAAAGCATGTATATAGTATATTGCATCCATATATAAGATTAAATTTCACCAAGCAGTGATGGCACACACCTTTAATCCCAGCACTTTGGAGGCAGAGACAGACAGATTTCTGAGTTCTAGGCCAGCCTGGTCTACAGAATGATTTCCAGGACAGCCAGGGCTGCACAGAGAAACAAAAACAAACAAAAAAACCCAACCAACCAAAAAAACAAAAAGATTAATTTCTCTCAATATACAAAAATCCAAATCAATGTAAAATATTTGAGACTACACTCTTTAGTTTAAAATTAGACTAAACTAAATTAATTTAAACTAAACTAAATTAAATTATGTCCGTCTCCACGGACCTTTTTATCTTACCATTCCAGTGAAACTTTAATTTTTTTCAAATTCTATTTTTAATGATGGTTCTTAAATACTTTAGTTTTCCTCTTAACCCACCACCCATCAGAGGTAGTTTAAAAGAAAGGATATTGTGAGAGGGGGTAAGTGGACCTGGTTAGAAAGGTTCTTTGGAGCAACCCCCATCTGTGTTGTTTGGAAATTGGCAGTTCAATTCACAGGTCAGCACTGGCAGCTCCATCCACTTGAAAACACCTCAGGGATATATCAGTTGTCCCATTTCGTTGAGTCAGGTTAGTAAGAGAGGTGACAGGACCTAGCAGAGACAGCCAGGCCTCTGCTACAGCCAGCAGGAGGGACCAGCAGGAATACGAGAAGTTTTTTGCTGTGCCACCCTCATGGTAGTGAAGATCAGTGAGGACACAAGACCTGCACTGTACCAGCAAGCCCAGCTCTGTCTCAGTCACTCCATGGAGTCCTATTTATACTCTCCAATCACCGTGTGTCCTCCACGTGTCTTGCCTCTGCACAGGCATCCAATCAGCTCGGGTCCTTGGAAGCAGCAGCAATCTGTAGCACACCACCACAAGTTTTTTGGTGTGTTTCTCTCTATGGCGCCCCATCAAATGCAGCTCAACTACACAACGTAAGGCAGATCAATGTAAGTGTGTCTTTAGCAAAGAATCCTTCATCAAGTGTCCTTTCACGGGCTTGCTTTAGCAGATCATCCTCTCTCCTGAGTCTGCTTCAATGAAATGTTCCTTCAATTGTCAGCCTTAGCCTTTCACACTTGTGTCCACTTTAAGGAAACACTCCATCATGTGTTTTCCTCAGCACAATATGATCCAACCGACTTTCCAAAGAACCCTTAGTTTCCACTTCAGACCAGGAAGGTTGGCTGTAGAAGGGAACACAGGGCAATGCAGACACAGAGTCCTGGTGTGGAGGGGAAGGCTGGGCTCCACAGTTCTTCACATTGAGCCCACAGGCTCAGAGGGAACATCACACACTGTTCTCTAAAGAAAATTGAAGACCCAAGGTCACACTGGCTGTCACTCAGTCCACTCCAGGCAGCTATCTTCATTCTAGAGAATGAGAGTCATGAATCATCATAGTGAAGACAACATCCCAACAACCCACCACTCACAGGGGATTCTGGGTGTTCCTGAAACCCAACTATGTCCACAGTGCCTCTCCTCAATCAGGCTCCAGAGTATCTATCACCTTTACAATCTGAGAGAAACATATCAGAGCTCTGAGAGCTGTCCCTGCCTAGGGCAACATATATACAAAGATATATTTATAGCAAAATCTGACACAGGCCGCCAGAGGACTACAATGGAGAAGCTATTATGGGTTCCCAAAGATCCCAACATCTCCAGCTTCACTCCAATGGCCTCAGGATAATTCTGTCCCCCACACTAACCTGCAGCCAGAGCATAGTCCCCTCCATTTCCACCTGTGAGAAGGAAAGCTGTGAGAGTTCAAGAAAGTTGTTGACACTAGGAAGTACCCAGAACTGACAGAGGACCCAGTTAGAGACAGTAGCCATGTGGGGTGTGGCTGTGTTTCCCATTAATGAGCAGAGCACACTTCTAAAGGAGGCTGAGAGAAAACTCAGGCCCTGCCCTTTCCTACCTGTGTGTCTCCTCCTCTTCATCACAAAAGCCACCACAGCTCCAATGGTGATCACAGCTCCAAGGACAACCAGAACAACAATAATCACCATGTTGGAGTCTGTGGATGGAAGAGGCTCTGGGAAGGACAGGTACAGGAAATGAATGTGAGAGTCATGACACAGCTCAGCCCTGACCAGCTCAGGGTCTGCAGAAGGCTCCAGCTTTCCCTGACCCCAGCTCTGCACCCACACCCTCCTTACCCCATCTCAGGGTGAGGGGCTCAGGCAGCCCCTCATGTTGCACATGGCATGTGTACTTCTGCTCCTTCCCAAGAGGCACCACCACAGATGCCCACTTCTGGAAAGTTCCATCTCCTGAAGGTCTGGTCTCCACAAGCTCCATGTCCTGGGTCAGGTCCTCCCCATTCAACTGCCAGGTCAGGGTGATGCCAGCAGGGTAGAATCCCAGGGCCCAGCACCTCAGGGTGACTTCACCTTCAGATCTGGGGTGATGGGTCACATGTGCATTTGGGGGATCTGTGTGGAAGATTCAAGAAATCCCACAGTTAAGAAGACAAACTGAAATCTAAACAAGAGTCAGTTAAATCAATGATTACACTGAACTATGTCTCTGTTTGATAATTTTACTGTCATTGCACTTGACCAATTGGTAGAGCTGGTAACTTCAGTACAGAATTTTCCTGGGGGACTCAGAAGGTAAGAGGGAATCCACATGAGCCAGTGGGCCAATATGGTCATCCTTTTTGTGATGTTCTATAGCATGAGATAGGTAGTCAGAGAATGGAAGATAGAATGGAAACTAAATTATTATTATTATTATTATTTGGTAACAGGGCTTCTCTGTATAGCCCTGGTTGTCCTGGAACTCACTCTGTAGAGCAGGCTGGCCTCGAACTCTAAAATCCACCTGCTTTTGCCTCCCAAGTGATGTGATTACAGGCGTGTGCCACTACTGCTGGGCAGAAACTAAATAATTTAATATGTGTTTGAGTTCATATCACAATCAGGCCCATGTGCTTCTGGAAGGGGGTCACCACTGAGACTCAACCACTGTGGTCATCTTGCTGAGCAACATTAACTGTCAGTCCAAGTGAGCAGCCATCATGGAGTTTGTGGCAGAAATATGGTGAACCTCTGACACTCAGCAATAGAAAATGACATCCAAACTCTGCCTCTTGGGGACAAGGTACAGGTGTCTTACACAGGTCCCAGGAGCGTGCTGTGGACCCCAGTAGCCCACTCACTCGGAATTCTGCAAGCTCACAGGGTGTGTGGATCTTCCTTCTTACTCTAGTCCTGGATTGTAGAAGACCCTGTCTCTCAGAGATTCCAAGTCCTGAGTCACTAGGGGGAGCACTGTAACTTGTGGGACAGAGGAAGAGCAGGAGGCTTCTGGATGTTTAGTTCTGACAGGAAACTGTCTAAGCTCACAGGAATCTCTCATTTAAAGAGAACCCTGATTTAACTAGTCTAATTATCCAGGATAGCAGACTCCCCTGGCACCTGTGGAGACTGATACAAATGATAATATAAGGGCAGGGAGAAACAGGATCACTCCAGTGCAGTCAAAAATTGACTAGAAACAAAATAATGAAAAAAAAGTAAAGAAAAAGAGTAAAAAAGAAAAAGCAATTCCACGATTTCTATTCCTCCAGGGTACCCCCTAAGGGCTCACGTGACCATTCACCACTGTAGGAATAGATAGAAGTGGGTTGTGGAAGGACACAAACCCCACAGACAGAGAGGGATCTGGGAGAATGTATTCTTTGAAAGATCTAGAAACTAGGTGAACCAGCCCAGTGTAGGGGAGTCCATGTCTCTTATCAGGTAAAGGCGACTTCTGGTCCTGAAGTGTAAGGACTGACACAGTCAGCAGGACAGAAGTCAGTGTCCACACACAGTGGGTGTGGGCAGAGATTCCTGCCTGGGAGAGGCCATGGTTGACAGAGGTTACAAGGGAACTGAAGGAGCAGCTGTTGTTACCTCATGAGACAGTCTGGGCACTGTCCAGGGAGAAGGTGAGCCCTTGGCAGAGTTAGTGCAGTCACTGTGATGAGGGATCAGGACACTGTCTCCCCTCTGAGACAGGGGCATCACCCCAGCTGAGGGTTTCTTCTTCCCCAGGACTGAGCCCCAGCCCGAGGGCAGAGGGAGGAGCTGCACGGGGGGGGGCGCGGGGGGGGGGCTGTACCTGTGCGCAGCAGTGTCTCCTTCCCGTTCTTCAGGTGTCTGCGGAGCCACTCCATACACTCCCCCTCCAGGTAGGCCCTGTGTCTCTCAGCAGCACCTTCCTGCTCCAACTTTCGTCTGGTGATCTGCGCTGCCATGTCTGCCGCTGTCCACGTTTTCAGGTCTTCGTACAGGGCGATGTAATCGCGGCCATCGTATGCGTACTGCGGGTACCCGCGGAGGAGGCGCCCATCGGACCCCATGTCACAGCCATACATTGACTGGAGTGTGTGAGTGCCTGCAGGACCCCTCGGTCAGCCCCGCCCACCCGCCCGGCCCCGCCCGGCCCCGCCCACCGGCGGACTTTTCCAAACTGAAAGGGAAACCAGTTCCTAGTCGGTTCTGTTCCCGGTAACCTCTGACCCGGGGTCACTCACCGCCCTCGCTCTGGTTGTAATAGAGGAGCAGGTTCCTCAGGCTCCCTCGGTACCACTGCTCACTGTCCTTGGCTCTCCATGTGTTCCGCTCCCAATACTCCGGCCCCTCCTGCTCTATCCACCGCGCGCGCGGCTCCATCGTCGGATTCTCCGCGTCGCCGTCGAAGCGCAGGAACTGGGTGTCGTCCACGTAGCCGACAGAGATGAACCGGGGCTCCCCGAGGCCGGGCAGGGACACCACGGTCTCGAAATACCGCATCGAGTGTGAGCCTGGGGGCGACGCGCGGTGAGACCCCGACCTCCTCCCGGGATCCCGGGTGGGTGCGCTGACCGGGAGGCGAGCAAGGCGGATCGGGAGGCGAAGGGTCCGATGGGCGATGCGGGGACGCGGCTTCCCCGGTGCTGCCCACGCCTCTCCCCGCAGAGTCCGTTTCCCTCAGGACCCAGAACTCACCAGCGCGGGTCTGGGTCGGGACTAGGGCAGCCGCCAGCAGCAGGAGCAGTGTGCGCGGCACCATGGCCCCATCTGGGATACAGGGCGTCTGAGTCCCTCGGGCTGCCTGGACTTTATAACCAGCACCCGTGGCGACGCTGATTGGTTCCCGTTGATCGTACCATCCAATAGAGGCGAGAAATGCCAGCGCGTCATTAGTGTCTGGGTAGAAGAACCTGAAAGAGGTTAGGAGCAGAAGTGAAACTGGGGAGATGGGGAGTCCTGGTCTTCCCCACCCCTGACCTCACCACCTGGAGACTAAGACTTTGCCTGAACCCTAGCTGCAGACAAGAGCTCTGTTTGTCATGACTTCTCCAAGTTCTGACCCAGAAGCTCTCAGGACACCAGGAGAGAACGGCTGGCCAGTCTCTCTTCCACCCTACCTCTTCCTTCTTCTCTTCAGATGTCAGACCCTGGAGTCTTCTAGAAGAAAAGCTACTTCTGGGAATACAATGGCGACACAAGTGGTTGGGGATGCAGTGGAAGGAGGCTTCTCCTAAAAGTAGAGGCGCTGGGCTGCAAGCCCCACACGGACCCCACAGAGACCAGGCTCTGTGTTCACCTGCAATGGGCAGCTCCCACTGCCAAGCTTGAGTGCAGGACTCTCATCTGTTAAGAGTAGACTTTGCGGGCCGGGCGTGGTGGTGCACGCCTTTAATCCCAGCACTCGGGAGGCAGAGGCAGGTGGATTTCTGAGTTCGAGGCCAGCCTGGTCTACAAAGTGAGTTCCAGGCCAGCCAGGGCTATACAGAGAAACCCTGTCTCAAAAAAACCAAAAAAAAAAAAAAAAGAGTATACTTTGCTTCTCCCCTCAGGATCTGTCTTCTCAGCCCTGTGTGGAGACAGGGATTCCTTGTGTTAATTCCTAAATGGAATAGAGTCTGTGGCTCCATGTTGCTATTTTGTTGTTGTTGTTGTTTGGTCTTTTCAAAACAGGGTTTCTCTCTTTAGCCCTGGATGTCCTGGAACTCACTCTGTAGACCAGGCTGGCCTAGAACTCAGAAATCTGCTTGCCTCTACCTCCAAAGTGCTGAGATTAAAGGCCTGTGCCACAACTGCCCGGCTTTTTTTTTTTTTTTTTTAAACAAATATCTTCCTTCTGATTCCTGAGTTTGTCTGTTTGGACCTGGTACATTGTCTCAGCACAGGAGACCCCCATGTCGACTGAAGAGAGACCCCTGTGCAGATCACAGACAGCAGGGCACTGATCCCTGTCTACACTGCACTTCTCTGTGTCTGCACTTCCATGGTACAGTTGCTTTATTGACTGAATCACAGTAGGAGAGGAACTGTCACCGACTATAACACAGAATAACGATTTCCATCCCTCCCTGACCTTCACTCACACTTATGATGAGGTGTGGCACTCTGGATCTGATAACCCAGATGGCCCCAGAGTTCCCCAGGCATGTGCAGTGTGGACACTGGAAGAAAGATGATTCTCATGCCTGAGAGCACACACTGGTGATGTGAGGTTTCCTCCCTGTTCAGTACTGTGAGGAAAGATGAAATTTACCCATTTCATGATTCTGTGGAAAGAGCAGGGATGAGTGGGGACTCCCGAAGAGAGTCACTCATCACACAGAGTAAGGAATGTATGTGATCATGGGTATGAACTCCAGTCACCTCCCCATGCAGATCCCCACAGTAGCCCCCCAACCTCACCAGGATTCAGCAGACCCTGTCTCCCTGACCCCCTCTTATTAGATGCTTTGAGCATTTTCCATGGGACTTGATGCTCTTAGGTTTCTTCCTGACCAACCTAAGGATGCTGTTGGGGTTAGGCAGCTTCACAGAAAGGATCTGTTTTCATTGCTTTTCTTCTTATTTTACTATGGTGTTTGTTTGTTGGTTGGTTGGTTGGTTTAGACAACGTCTATCTGCACAGCCCTGGCTATTCTGGAATTCATTGTGTAGATCAGGTTGCCCTTGAACTTACAGATATACATTTGCCTTTGCATCCTAAGTGCTGGGTGTCTTAGTTTTGGTTTTGTTGCAGTGATGAAACACCATGACCAAAGCAACCCTTCTAAAGAGAAACATTTAATAGAGGCTGGCTTACAGTTTCAGGGATTTAGTCCATTATAACAAGAAGCATGACAGTGCACAGGTAGACATGGTGCAGGTGGAGAGGAGACTTCTACATCTGGATCCAAAGGCAGCCAGGGAGAGGCTCTCATTCCCCACTGGGCAGAGCATGAACATAGGAGACCTCAAAGCCCACCATGGCAGTGACACACTTCCTCCAACAAGGCCACACTCCTACCATTGCCACTTCTTGTGGGCCAAGCTTTCAAACATATGAGGCTATGGGGCCACCTATTCAATCCACCACACTGGGATTGAAGGCCTGCTTCACCACATCAGCTTTATCTAGTTTTTTATTACTGTGATAAGACACTGTAACCAAGGCAACACATAAAAGAATGTGTTTAATCTCTTCTCTACTTTCAGAGAGTTTGAGTCCATGATGGCAGAGGGAAGGTGTGGTGGAGGAACAGCTGAGAGCTCAGGACTTGATTTGCAAGGAAAAGGCTGAGACACTGGGAATAGTGAAAGTCTCTGTTAAAAACCTCAGTGCCCAAGCCAGTGGTACACATCCTCCAACAAGGCCACACCTCCTAATCCTTTCTGAACAGTTTCATCATCTGGATTTGAAGGATTCATTCCTACATGTCTGTGTGGCTGTTATCCAAACCAGCACAATGTTCACTATGAAATGTAAGAGACAGCAGGTTTTTGGAGGTGTGTCCAGGGCAATATGACAGAAATACTCCAACAGGGGACTTGGCTGAGTTAGCATCTCCCCCTTTGCCTCTGTCTCCTCCTGCTTAGCCTCTCTCTGTCTCTGTCCCTCAGAACTCCCCCCATCAGTGCCCAGCTCCCCTCTCTCCTGAGCTCTGCACTGACACTGTCTCTTCCTCTGCCTCTAGTTTCTCTCAAGGTGCTCAGCCAGCAGGCTGTGAATCAGCTGTATGGTTTCCTGATGTGAACATTCCAATGGTGACTGCAGAGATGGCTCAGGGATGAGAGCACCTATTGTTGTAGCAGAGGATCCAGGATGAGTTTCATCAGTACATGGCCGCTGTCAACCATCTGCAACTTCAGTTTCTATGGATCCAATGGCTGTGTATCTACATTCTCATGAACAAAAAAACAAATATATCTAATAAAAAATTTAAATATTTGATTTGAAAAATCCTCTCTCCTACATGTGAGGCAAGGTGCTGAGGATAGTGGGCTCTTTAGACAAATCTGTACCACCACCCAATGAAGCCAGCTCTGGAACAGGACAAGAATATATGATTGAAATACACTGTACTGAAAGACAATTTGCAAAAGAGTCATAGAATTAAAAATACAAAATACTGATCACAGCCTCATCCCAGGAAGAAGACACAGTGTGTGGCCATCTTTGCACTTGAGCCGATGTTAGTTTTTGATTCCCTATGAACAAGATACATTCCACTCAGACATTTGAATGCTAACTTGTAACAGACCATGACATCCCAACATCCAGAGGGTGCCTGCAGAGAAAGGTGTCCCCTTTCCCATCTTCCCTCCCACTAGAAGCCTCCAGGGTCTCACCTATTGAAGATGAAAAGAGAAGCATCACATTCTTGGGCAACAGCGCCGCCTGGTGGAAGGGACAAGTAGGACTGCGTCTGAGCCCACAGAGTTGAGGGTGAAGGGGATCCAGGCTGCTGAGCTGCCCCAGGGCCTCCTTCCTATCTGCATTTTTCCAGGGGTCTCATTTGAAGTGAACTCCATATGGAGGTTCTTCGATGCCCATCATCCTCTCTGTATTAGAATGGGGGCGTGGCCAGGCTCAGTCCCATCTCAGTGTTAATTGCCTGTTAATAAAACATTTTTGAACGCCAAATCCTATAGATGTCTGAGATTTTCAAAGACCACTTATGTATCTATATAGTGTATAAGAATAGGCAAGTGTTGCTTGTTTCTAGCTAGCCACTATCTGTTCAACTTTGGAAACATCTATAAGAGGCTAAAGAAAGCTTATTTCTGAAATTAACATCACTAGTTCCCAACATAGACAAAAGTTTGATTGACTGACTACCCACTTGCATTTCTTAATTATCTTGAACTGTTTGCAATAGTTTCTTTCAAGGACTGGAACTTTACATTACATTTTAAAATGAGTTGCATAGGTGCAGTTCCTTAAACAAGAGTTGAAACATGTGCATGGTAAGTTGTAGCAAATGTAAGCTTAAATTTCTCTCAATATACAAAAATTCAAACAAATATAAAATATTTGAGACCAGTAGCTGATGCTCTTTACTCGGAAAGCAGATTCAACAACCTACCCTCCTATCCTATCGTTCCTTTATAGCCCTGACATGGAACTTCTAGTTTCTTTGGAAGGTCAGTTATGTCAAATGATGGTTTGCTGGAGCAAACAGGTGAAAATATGCTTTGCTGAAGCAGACATGTGAAAGGACCTGTGATGAAGGAGTATAAATAGGACCCCACAGACAGTCGGGAATGAGCACTGAGCATGTGGTTTGTTTTGCTCCACCTTGCTATTCTTCACTAACAGCATGCATGTATTTGTTTTCCTTACATAGTTGTTGAGATCTACTTGTGGCAATGCCGCCATTGAGAGAAACTCTCCAGAGAACTGCTCCTGAGGTTTCTGCAGCTTCTTGGTTCTGAGCCTTGTGATTTCTTCAGGGTTGATCCACAGTTGCTGGTTCAGGCATGGTGTCTGTCTGCCTGCTGAGAGGACTGGACTGCAGCTGTTGATCCATATTTGGTGTTTGTCATGGAGCTGAACTGTTGATAAAGAAGATTGAGCTTGCCCCAAAAGAGCCATTGTCAAACAGGTCCACTTCCCCAATATCCTAATAACTTTTCTCTTCTACTACCTCTTCTGGGTGGTGGGCAAAAGAAGAGGCTAAATATTTATTAAAATAGGTTTGAAAATATTTATCACTCTATAACCCTTTTTTCTCTTCATCCCTTCTCCTGCTTCAACCCTAACATTGCCACTCCTCCTATACCCTTGTCAAGTAGTGCTCTTCCTTGATGAAGATTTCAATATATAAGGCTATGGCAGTTATTTGTATTCAAACCACAACTTTCCACTTCCAGGTCCCCATAGGCTTGTAGCAATATCATATGGTATGGCAAAAATGCATTCAGCCCCACTTTAAAAGGCCCCATAGTGTAATAGTCTAGCACAATCTTAGCACATACATTATAAACTTCAAAGTTCTGAGTCTCTCAGAGACTCATGGAACCCCTGAGCTGTAACCCCTGCAAAGTGAAAATAAAAAACAGATAGATCACATTCTTCCCCCATGGCATGACACAGAATGTACATCACCATTCCAAAATGCAGGAAAGGGAGCATCGTGAGGAAATGCTGAACCAGAGCAAGATCAGAAACCAGCTGGGCAAACTCTGCATCTCTGTGTCTGATGTCAAAGCACTCTTCAGAGCCAGGTGGTAGTGGCACATGTCTTTAATCCCAGCACTCAGGAGGCAGAGGCAGGCGGTTTTCTGAGTTCGAGGCCAGCCTGGTCTACAAGGTGAGTTCCAGGAAAGCAAGGGCTATACAGAGAAACCCTGACTCAGAAAAAAAAAAGCACTCTTCAGAAATCCACCTCCTTTCATCTTTGTTGACTGCAACACACTTCTCTCTCTTGGTGCCAGAAATGGGGGTTATGCATGGTCTGGACAATATGGTCTTCCACTCACTACGGCTGACCTGGCTACAGCTCCTACTGAAAGCCAGATTTGCCAACAGTGGAGACCAACACTGAGCCTGAGATGTGGCACCATTCCTCAAGGTGACCAGCCAGCTACCTAGTGGCAGGTTGACCACATGAACCAGGTCTGTCATGGAAAGGACAACACTAGGCCCTTGCTGGAGTAGATGCTCATTCTGACCACAGATTTGCCTTTCCTGCATGGGATGCTTCTGCTGAAGCCACCATCAGTGATCTTACAGAACGCCTTATCCACCATCATGCTATTCCACACAGAGTTCCACGTGATATTCTGACCAAGGAACTCACTTCTCAGCAGGAGAAGTGTGACAGTGGCCCATGGTCATAGAGTCCTCTAGTCTTACCATGTTCCCCACCAACCTGAGGCAGCTGGCTTGACAGAAAGATGCGGTGACTATCTGAAGACATAGTTACTCTGTGCATTAGATGACAGCAGCCTGCAGGGCTGAGTCATGAAGAGTGGGACTTTCTTGGTCCTGCCAGTGGATGAATAAAGACACAGAGAGTTATTATTATTATTATTATTAAATTCTTAGATGCTTAGCTAGGTAGAATTTATGTTATTCTAAGGTGACAAATTATGGCCTATGTCCTCCCAAGTGGCCTATTCTTTACCTCTCTCTCACAGCCATGGACATCTGTCCTTCCTCATATACTGCTGGTGAATCCTCCTGCCTCTAATCCTTTCCCCAGAGGCCCTGAAGTCCCACCCTTACTCTCCTGTCTAGACATTGCCATCAGGCTGAGAAAGGGATAGCAGTGTTAGGAGGGGCGATTGATGCAGATCACCAAGGGGAAATTAGATTGTCTCTCCACAATGGGGGTGAGAAGGATCATGTCTGGAGTGCAGGAGATCCTTTAGGGCTTCTCTTAGGACTACCATGTCCTGTGATTAAAGTCAATGGGAAATTACAACAGCTTAATCCAGGCAGGATGACAAAGGGCACAGACCCTTCAGGAATGGTGGTCACTCCTCCAAGAAAGGAGCTAAAATCTGCTGTGTTGCTGGCCAAAAAGGAGGAAATACAGAATGGGTAGTAGAGAAAGATGGTTATAAATATCAGTCAGGAGAGCAAAAGTTTCACCCAAAGACACTGAAGAACACAGACACATGAAACAGGGGAACAGTTTCTAACCACATGGCAGAAAATAGTGTCAAATAAATGGGATTATGTATTATGAGCTAGCCAGGGAACCTGCTAAAGCTATTGGACCAAGGCTGTAGCAAATTACATACATCTCAGTGTCCTATTTCTTGAAATAAACAGGCTGGGTGGAAAACATATGATTGTGGTACCCCTTCTTCCACCAGCATAGCTGGTGTTATGACCAAGCCTTAGAAAGCTGCACGCAGAGGCATCTGTTGTCTTGTTAATTAGGCTTGAGATAATCCCGGTGGTCCTGCAGCTTCCATGTGTCTCCCAGGACCTTGGCTCCGCCCAGCCCACCTAAGACCAGCCCACCTGCGAAAACCTGACACTTCAGGCTTCCCACCAAACTCCAGAACGCCTGCTCAGAAGACTGGGAAAGGGCCTTCCTTCCTTTTTTCCCCAAGTGCTTTTCCTCCATTAAACATTCGCTTTGAGCAGCAACCATGTAGCCATGGCGATTTTTCTTTCCCCAACTCCCTTAGTCTCATTTCAGCTTCGGGCCATTCCTCCAGGGAAACCCCATCCACTGCGGGCAGTGGACCCCAACATATGATAACGGTTTTAAATACCAGCCAAAGCCATGTGACCATTGCTGAAATGAGGATTATAAGTAATATGTGCATTTCTGTTGTATTTAGTTAAACATATATTTGTACAGATATTACATTTTCTTTTCTGTTTCTTCATCATACAATGTAGCTTCAATTAAGAGAATTATCAGTTGTTATCATGTTTAAATTTGAGATACTAAAAGAATGTTCCTCAAGGGATCTTGAGGCATAATTCTAGAGCTTCAAATTGAAGCAGAGACCATGAGGAACACTACTTACTGGCTTGTTGCTTATGTCTTCCTCTGCCTGGTTTCTTATACAATCCACCCACAGTGGATAGAGCCCTTCCATTCATCACCAAATGACCAGAGATCCTGGGGTCTAGCCAATGTACAGAGCAAAAGAAATTTAAGCTCCCATTTGTCTAGAAGGTCCCTTCCCAGCAAGGAGATGGGACAGGCTGGTACTATTAGGTTGGTATCACTAGGAGGGAATGCATAAGAGGGACATCTCTAAATATACAGCTAAGTGGTGGGGTTTGGTGAGCCTGCTAAGGCTGCCCCCCTACTCTGACAAGAGAGGAATGGAAAGGAGAGGTAGGTCCCCAGACTTTTGTCAGGACTTAGAATGTGGCCCCAGTGTCCAGAAGGAAGGAGACTGAATGCTCTAATACCATGATAATTACTCAGTGTCAGAGATGGTGGCAGTGAGGCTAGTCTGGGTTCCCTAAGTCATCCATGGTCAGACCAAGGATATTGGCTGAAGGATGGTCAGGGATTAATGTTCCCATGCCTCAGGGGAATGGGGACAGTTAATACCCCAATGTCCTTTTGATGGAACCTTGGACATGGTTTCGGTGGTTTATGAGATTTTGCATAGACCTGAGACTAATGACCCTCCTGACTGCATCTGAAACAGGATGTGGATGTTCTCAGGCATTGGGAGCCAGGGAGCTCCTGGGATCTTTCTTTGTCCAGCTGANAGGCCTTAGCCATTATGAAGTATTTTAGATTGGGGGCTTTTTTATGTCTCCCATGATACATCTTGAAGGATATGACGTAGTTTTCCTCCTGAGGTGTCAGGAGTCCTTTCTATACACTCCTGATATCAGGGAGACTCTTGAAAATGTAGCTCATACACAAATTTTTTTTCCACTGGGGGCTCATGATCCAGGTTAGTGTATTGTAGGAAGGCCTTTGTAAAGGCAGGCTAGGCATTGTGGTGGATTTTCATAGTTCTCCTGGATGACCTCTTGGGACTTTTCATAATTATAGCCTTAAGGGGAGCTTTATGGAGACTGGTAGGAGGCAGTGTCAATTGATTCCTTACTAGGATGCCCTCTGGGGTACTGTGATTCCATTCAGGGTCCTGTTGTGGGACTGCCTCAGCCCTGTCTGCATGGGCAGCCTGTTGCTGAGGACAAAGAGAAAGCAGAGAGGCTGAGGAGGAAGAAGAGGTTCTCTGGGTTGTGGTTCTTAGAGTGATTAAAAAGGTGGAAGAATTGTCTGGCTTGGGCCTCAGAGCTAGGAGGAGCTCTTTTTCCTTGATTGGTTTCTGCCATATGATCACTGTTTAATCAAGATGGGAGTGAGGTTACATGACAAAGACCATCCTTTCAAACCATAGCAAAAATGGCTGTCAGCCAAGATGGCTCCATCCTGATGAGGGGACAGTGGGTGAGACAGCCACAGGACGCGTGTTTAAAGATTTCCATGTACAGATTTTAACTATCTATCCCAATGTTGCAACTTTTAACCTCTTTGATATTTTACCGGGTTTTATTCATATATCTGATCAAATATAGAGAATTAACTCAAAGCCTAAAGAGTAGAGGTGTACAGCCACTCACACCTAAAGACACCTGGATTCCTGTTAAACAGAATCCAGTGAGATGAGAACACAGAAGGCTTGGAGACAGGGGGATGGTGAGGTCTGATTGTAGACAGAGGACACTGCAGGAGGGGGCTGAGAGACTCAGCAGCCAGGAGGAGTGTGTGCTGGAAGTGCTGCTGCACCTGCTGCAGCTGGCCTGCTGCTTTGCTTTCTCCATCCTGCTGCTGGGTTGGCTTCTGGCTCCCGAACTGCAACAAACTTACAGAGCCATGAATGGTAACTTAGAGGACAGCGTTTCCATTGTGTGAGGGTGAGGGAGAGACAACCCGGTTTGGAGAAAAGAGAAATTGGGAGGAGGGAACCTTCCCATTTCCCTGATTGCTCATAGTCATTTGTAAAGATCCTGAGTAATATTGGGATCAAGGGTGCCACTGAGTGGCTTTCATACTGTTTATCTAAGGGATATTGAGGCCAATATTGACAGGACAGGGGAATAAATATAGTGCTCTTCAGGTTTGGTTTCAGATGTACAGCTTGCAGGATTATAATAGGCATACAAAGAGAGTGAGAGGGTAGAAAAGACACNGGTTTAAAGAAAAAACTTCTCTCACCTGGCAACAAGCCAAGGAATTAATAAAGAAATGTTCAACTTGTTTTTTGTACAACCAAACTCCATTACACACTGGAAGTAACTTTGAGGGCACTGCCTTAGCCAGGGTTTGTGTTCCTGCACAAACATCATGACCAAGAAGCAAGCTGGGGAGAAAAGATTTTTATTCAGCTCACATTTGCACACTGTTGTTCATCACCAAGGAAGTCAGGACTGGAACTCAAGCAGGTCAGGAAGCAAAAACTGATGCAGAGGCCACAGAGGGATGTTCCTTACTGGCTTGCTCCCCCCTGGCTTGCTCAGCTTGCTTTCTTATAGAGCCCAGGACTACCAGAGCAGGGATGGCACCACCCACAAGGGGGCCTCCCACCCTGATCACTAATTGAGAAAATGCTTTACTGCTGGATCTCATGGAGACATTTCCTTACCTGAAACTCCTTTCTCTGTGATAACACCAGCTTGTGTCAAGTTGACACAAAACCAGCCAGTATGGGCATCAAAATAAATAAACAAAAAATGAAATCTGTCAGATGGATGTGTTTTGGTTGCAGAACTTGGGAAACTAAAGTGTATATCCCATAGCACTGATAATACTCAGACTTCCATTGTGCAACTGCTCTGAGCTCTGAAAATATGAATTCTGCAATTACACATTTACTAGAAGTCATGGCTCCTATGGGAATACCTGTACAAACCAGCACTGACAATGTCCCTACATGTGTCTCCAGAAAGATGCAGGACTTCTTTGCACATCACAGCTGTACCACACAATTCTGCAGGACAAGCAGTGGTAGAAAAGACCTAATCACACCTTAAAGAACACACTTAAAAAAAACAAAAAGAAAGAATAAAGACCCCAGGGGTTGAATAGATCATGCTCTTTAACTTTACATTTTCTGAGCATTAACAAGAAAGGAACAACAGCAGCTGAGAGACACTGTATCAAAGAAACGCTGTGGAACTGAGTCCACCGATGTACTATAAGGATGTGTTAACGTCAGAATGGAACCCAGAGAATGTGTGGTGTTGGGGTGCTGATTTGTTTACATCTCCACAGGACACGAAAGGTGTGGACAGTAACAAAACTAATAAAGCTCAGAGTTTAGCAGGGGAGGTCTTCTGAAAACTTGGCCACTGGCCCAGAAAGAGCACAGAGAGCCTGACCTGCCACTGCCTTCCACTGCCAGCCAGAAAAGCCTGGACAAGAAATGTTCAGTTCCTAACCACTGACAGGCCTATGTCACAGAATATTTTATTATTGTACGTAGAAAACCTAAATGTTAGCAAATGTAAAATCCTAAATAGATATTGGTTTGGCAGATGCAGTTATATGTGTGCTGAAGCTATGTAGTTTGGGTGCCTCCAAGTTCTCCATAGATAAGAACGCTAAGGAATGGAGAGATCCTGCCTATTTTAAGGCAATGTGCAGGGGAGAGGTCTTGTGGTCTTTGCTCTATGACCTGAGGCAAAGCCAGCAGGGGTCTCAGTCTACCTCACTGACAGGTGAAAGGGCTGCACCTCTACAGCTTTGCCTTGGAGCCTCCCCATTCCCAAATTACAGTGACATAGCTCAGCCTGCCAAGGGTGGAGAGGAGGAGCTAGAGACTTCTTTCATAAGCAATTGGACCTTTGACAGAACTCTTAATCAATCTCTCTCTCTCTCTCTATCTCTCTCTCTGTTTCACTTCATCTTTCTCTTTTTCTCTCAGCTTTGAAGATCCTTTATGGAAAAGGGATTTTCTTTTAGGACTTTCAAGGACAACAAAGAAACAGCTGGCAGGACACAGATAAAGCAGAAATCTAGGAAAGAGAGCTAAGGAGCGCTCTCCAGTGAGCTCAAGAGAAAGGCAGACTAGCCTGATAGATTGACACAAACAGAGGGAGATTTCTAAAGAGCTGGAAGTTTAGTTGTAGAATCAGGCTTGTAAATAGATATCTCATATATAGTTAAGAAAATGAAGTTACTTCCATGAACTGGCAGGATTTTACTTCAGTTGATGCCTTCTGTGTCCTTATTGGTATAAATATGAGATAATTTAAATGGTTACAGGCCTCTGAGGGGGACTTTTGTCTCCTGCAATACAAAGACATACAAATGCAGAGGAACAATTAGCAAGACTTTGGGCTGCAATGGCCTGGCATGGTGGCACATGCCTTTAATCCCAACACTCGAGAGGCAGAGGCAGGCGGATTTCTGAGTTTGAGGCCAGCCTGGTCTACAAAGTGAGTTCCAGGACTGCCAGGGCTGTACAGAGAAACCCTGTCTCGAAAAACCAAAAAAAAAAAAAAAAAAGAATTTGGGCTGCAAGCTAAAGGTTCACAGAGCTGGAAATGGAGACTAAGAGACTTCAGGGAGTTAACTCCAGAACACAAGATGTAAAACATAAGATCATCCAGGTTCAGCAATCGCCACCCAAGTTACAGGAGAGAAGCCTCTCTGTTAGGTCTTATCTCAGCTGTGGATGTGCTCCTGAGAGATGAGCAGACAGATCACACAGGTCTGCAGAAAACAAGCTTAGTGTCCTGCTGTGGGCTGTCCTGATGCTCTTTGTATTCTGATGTTAATTCTGCTTCCTCAAGAGGGTTTGCAGCCAGTGAGCAGTCCATCATGTACTCAGGTGATCTCCTGTGATCCTGCTCCCCATTTTAACTGGTCAGTAAAGGCTGGAGTCAGGCATTGGGCAGTGGAGGGGAAAGGTGCGGCTGGAGTTTTGAGAGTTGGGGTAGGTAGAGAGGCAGAAGAGGATGAGAGGGGCAGGAGAGAGGACTGAAGTGGAGGAGGAGGAAGATGAAGAGGAGGAGGAAGCCATGATGGACTAGAACCGCATGGCCAGGAGAAACTCTAAGTAACAAGGGTTCTTATAGCTGAGGAATAAGTTAATATAGTGTTAAAATCTGCCCAATCTAGTCATATAGCTGATAATTATAATAACTGGATGGTGTGTGTGTTTTTTAAATGGGCTTGCTGGTGTTGAAATTCGAGCAATTGCCCCAGATCTTTGATGTCTTTCACCAACCCTTAGGGGCTGCTTTGGTGGTTTCTTGTGCCTTCAGCCACAGTGCTGGGCCAGGACAGGCAGCCTCATGAGTGTCCATTGTCCAAGGAAACCAGGAGAGGATGTCAGAGGTAGAGTTGGAGTTACAGGCTGCTGTGGATCTCCCTCTCCCACCCACAAGGAGTCAGGGTGCTGGGATCACAACCATCACTCCCTGGAGGAACAGCAGATGTTCTTACCTGGGGGCTATCTTCCCAGTCCCTTGAAGATATTTTATAAAGGGCAGATAAACCTCATCACTGACAGTGAACAGCTGGCACATCTGTTGAGCTAATGAGACCATGACATGCAAATTCACATGTAAATGAGCTGGGGCAATGACAGGAGTGTCACCTGGTTGACAAGAATGGGGTGAAATCTAATTTCTGACAAATCACAATATCAAGAAGAGGCTATATTTTATGACTAATAAAACTTTATTCTTGGGGCTGGAGAGATGGCTCAGTGGTTAAGAGCACTGACTGCCATTCCGAAGGTCCTAAGTTCAAATTTCAGCAACCACATTTTGGCTCACAACCATCTGTAATGAGATCTGACTCTCCTGGTGTGTCTAAAGAAAGATACAGCATACTTACATATAATAAATACATAAATCTTTTTTAAAAAATTATTGTCTGAGAAATTTACATACTTAGAGAAGTGTGCAGTGAAGACCAAACAACATAAATATTTCAGATGAATTGTATGCTGGTATGCTTTAACTTTAATCCCATTTTTGTGTATGTGGCCTTTGTGTGAATATTTGATTCTAAATCTAACTATAAAAATTTATCAGGGACTTGAGATGTTTCAGAGTCAAGTCATTAAAGACAAGACCTTAATGGCCTAATCCTGTTTCCTGACTGAATGCTCTGCTGGCCTCAGTGTCCTTCCTCACCAGTTGTCCTTGGCAGGTGATGATGCTATTCTATGTGGAGATCCCAGAATGCTCTCCTGTTTGAGACCCTGAAGGCTCATGATCTCCTTCCTGGGATGCTATGTCTCCCAACAGTTCCTGTGGAAAGCTGAATGTAGATCATCATTGAAGTCACACAAAATGCCCAGCACCTATCGGCAGCAGCAGCAGCAGGGAGATCAGCATCAAGGCTAAGGGCACAAGCAGGTGTGTGGCACCTTAAGGCCATGACAGTGATCTGTGCATCAGTAGCACGGTGCTCTTTCTCTACCCACACTGTCTTCATGTGCTCCAGCATCTTCCCGGCCACACAGAGAGCATGACAAAGGATGCCAGCTCCCCCAACTCCAGGTTCAAGCATCCTCTGTAGTCCCTTTGATTGGGATGGGGTCTCATGATCTCAGGCAGCCTTCAGACTCACTATGTAGCTGAGGCTGTGTTTGAACTCCTTACATTCTGGATCCCCCTATGCAGTTCTGAGGTCAGTGGCACACTGATATGCTCAGCTAGACTGTGGCACATACACACATGTAAATCATGGCCCTCTGGTCATTTCACCTTCTCTAATCTCCCTGTCCTGCCTCTCCTGATGCCCCTCCCCAAGTGGCCCCCTTGCTGTTCCAGTCTAACACATTTAAATCTTGAGTCCACATATGAACAAACGTGTACTTTCACACACTGCTTCTATACAGTTATCCCCTTCTCTGCTGGGAAAAAGAATCCTCTGGGAGCCTGTGTCTTTACCCTGCACAGCAGTAAACCCTGTCTGCACTCTGTGTGTTACTGTGTTCACACTCCTATTAAAAAGTTGCTCAATCAACTGCAGTAAGAGATGAATAACAGTTATGCAGAATGCTGAGAACAGGGTAATGTAATAGATGTGATTTAGTTCCTCTCCCTCCCCACTGCCCTGGGCTCACCCCTGTGTTGGTGAGAGATGACAGAGGAGCTGAGCTGAGGGGATGAGAGACCAAGGCATTAGGGCAGTGAATGTGTGCATCTGACAGCTGAGTCTGCCCCTGAGCACCCCAGCCCTGTGCATCGTTGACACTGCGCAGAGGAGGCAAAGGTCTCACACCAGGCAAGACAGGTTCTTCATCCCATGGAAAGATAGAGAAGCCATGTTTTCTACATTAGAGCATATGTGTCGTTTATTTCTACCATTTTTGCCTTTTGACTGTCAGATCACAGTTAGCCAAAGTCACTAGCACTGTGGAAAGAGAAACCTCCTGGTAAGAGTCAGAGGGCAGCAGTTTGTCTCTGGCCTGGGCTATCTTTCCACTCCCTGGACCAGCTTTTAAAATACACATAAATCTAAAGTAGACTCATCCCATCAACCCTTGAATCTTCTCTGGAGGCAGCACCAGGATTCCGAGAGCCAGGGAAGGACAGGGGCCATGGTTATAGCACAGACCCAACAGGACCAGATCTGAGATGAGAGCCTGTGACTCCCTCCTCTGTGTGGATACTGAAATTCAGGGTTAATTGGGGAAGGATGGGAAAGATGGGAGAACTCCACGGAGGGCCCTGGAAGGAGGCAGGATCTCAGTGGAGCTTAGGTCAACTTTGTAGACCACCATGTCCTGAGAGCAGGGCCCTTGTGTCTGGTGTGGACAAGAATGGGAAAACACCTCCTACTGCTGTCACTTGTGGGCATCCATGAGGAGAACCAGACTGGAAGTACTCACAGGAACACAAATAAGCTCAGTCCTCCAAAGAAATTAAAGATGAAAGAAATAGACACGGAAGACAAAGTAAAGAGCCACAGTCCAGACGGCAGCCTGGGCTGCTCATAATCCTGTGGACAGGACAAGGCTCTGGCCATCCTGTGTCCCTGTGATCACAGACTCTCAGCATGTGCTTCACAGTGATGAAGAGAGCAGAGCCTGGAGCTGACAGAGCTGAGGGTGACCCCATCTTAGACAACATGGAGTGCATGTGGGCACAGCCCTGTTCACACTCAGCTCCCACAGCTTCATCCTGTCTCACCAGATACACGTAGTACAGTGACTCACATTCTGGAAGGTTCTCCATCTGCCATTTATGTCCTCCACAAAGCTTAAGTATTCTCAATCCTTTACTTTACCTGTCAATCAACCCTAAGTCAAGGATGTGAAAATAAAGTTCACATTCAGATTCTTTTTTAAAAAAGTATATATATATATATATATATATATATATATATATATATATATATATTAGGTTTTTCAAGAAAGGGTTTTTCTGTATAGCCTGGCTGTCTTGGAACTCACTTTGTGGACCAGGCTGGCCTCGAACTCAGAAATCTGCCTGCCTTTGCCTCCTGAGTGCTTGTATTAAAGGCGTGAGCCACCATGCCTGGCTTTAAAAAAATATTTTATTTATATAGGTACACTGTAGCTGTCTTCAGGTACATCAGAAAAGGGTATTGGATCCCATTACAGATGGCCGTGGGCCACCATGTGGTTGCTGGGAATTGAATTATGGACCTCTGAAAGAGCATTCAGTGCTCTTAACCTCTGAGCCATCTCTCCTGCCCAAGAATGTCTTTCTTGCCCATTTTGTGGTTCTTAACCTTTGAGGACATGAAAAGGAGAGCTCCCTCACCAAGAAGCACACACCGCTCTGACAGATTTTCACATTTATTTCAGAGGGTTTGTAAAACCTTGACGGCCATTAAGGGTGTCAGGCCAAGCAAGTCTCAGGTTCTGGAAAGAGCTGTCTGGGCCATATTTAGCTTCCTGGGATTCTTGAGCCTTGGCTTGTTGGGCCTGGTGCGGTCAGTCTCATTGTTTTCCCTGACTCAAAGCTGTTCATGCATCTTCTTGGAGCCATCCCTCTGAAACAGGAACACCATCTTTACCCTGGGCACCCGTGGTGCTGTCTTCTCACTGGCTGAGATCAAGGCCCTCATTCTGGTGCCCCATACTGCCCAGGGTGGAGAGCAGAGGGTATGGTGAAGCAATCAGGACTATGGCAACAACAACATTATCAACTGTGGTGTCCCTTCCCCACCAACACGGTGCAATGACCGGACACGTGCTGTACCCAATGGCATCCATTGTGTTGTTAACTAGGCTAAGAGATAGCCAGGCTTCCCCCTGCAGCCAGATTCTGCAAGTCTCCTAGGTCACCCGGCTCCGCCCAGCTTACCAGAGGCCCACCTATGACCAGCCCACCTACGCAACCTGAGAGATGTCACAAGACTTCAGGGTTCCCACCAAACTCCAGAACGCCTGCGCAGAAGACTGGGGGCAGGGCTTCCCTTCCTTTAACCCCAAATGCTTGTCCACCATTAAACAGTCATTCTAAGCAGAAGCAACCATGTAGCCTCGGAGACCTTCTTTCTTCCCCCACTCCCTTAGTTTCATTTCAGCTTCGGGCCAATCCTCCAGGAACCCAGTCCACTGCGGGCAGTGGACCCCAACAATCAACAGCAACAGAAATCGTTTAACTGGGACCTAATTACAGTTTCAGGGGTTTAGTCCATTGACCTTATGGAGGAAGGCAAGCTGGCATGTAGGCAGGCATGGTATTGGCGCAGTAGCTGGGAGTTCCACATCCGGTTCCTCAGGCAGTTTCTGTCTTGGGCTTTGGAATCTTCCAAGACCACCATGAGTGACATATCTCCTAATCCATTAGATAGTGACACTCCTTAATGACCAAGCATTCAAGTCTATAGGACAATGGGGGCCATTTTCATTNACACTGGTAATGTCAGTTTTTAAACTACACAGCCAGTACTCTTACAGCCCTAGGGGCTCATAATCCTGGTCATAAGAGAAGGCTAAGGCCATGCCTGTGTTCCTATGATAAGAGTCTGTCATCCAGTGACTCTATTAAGTGACAAGTACTAAGGAGATAGAGCTGAGGAATGACCAGACCAGCAAGGAAGTGCACATGGCCTGGGCAGAGAAAAGGCCTGAGAGAAGCCATGCCTCAAAAGGACTACAGACTCATGGGAATTGTTTTCTGTTCTTTCAGGAACCTTCTCCCTTTTCATCCTGTTGAGACTCTGAACTGTCCAGAGACAAAGGTGCTCCCTTGGGAGAGCCAGTTTCTGATATAGTTAGGAAACATAAGAGTGCTCTTCCCCTCCCATATTGAAGAGGAAGGAACATGAAGAGGCTGGAACATTGTGTCAAATGAAGAGACACCCAGTATTTCTGGTGAGATCAGGAATAAGAAAGAACTGTCCTGGGCTGGTGAGATGGTTCAAAGGGTAAGGACATTGATTGCTCTCCCGAAAGTCCTGAGTTCAAATTCCAGCAACCAGATAGTGGCTCACAACCACCTGTAATGAGACCCGACACTCTCTTCTGGTGTGTTTGAAGACAGCTACAGCATACTTATGTATAATAAATAAATAAATAAATAAATCTTAAAAAAAAAAAGAAAGAACTGTCCACTCTCTTCCTTGATATTGATTGTGAAATCTTAGCTATTGCAGTAAGTCAACCCAGGTGCACCAACATTTAAGTAAATAATGAAAACGTGGTATACATATAAAATGGAATCCTGTTGAGCTCTACACAATGTAATCACACAATTATCTAGGAAAATTGATGGACTTTGAATATACAATATTAAATGAAGTCACACAATCTCAGAACAACAACAGGAAGTAAAACCATATTCTTTTTGCTCAAAGAGGTAATTTAGCAACACAAACAAAGAAAACAAAAAAATATACTTTTTAAGAAATGTACCTGTTAGCCGGGCGTGGTGGCGCATGCCTTTAATCCCAGCACTGGGGAGGCAGAGGCAGGCGGATTTATGAGTTCGAGGCTAGCCTGGTCTACAAAGTGAGTTCCAGGACAGCCAGGGTTATACAGAGAAACCCTGTCTCAAAAAACCAAAACAAACAAACAAACAAAACAAAGAAATGTACCTGTTGTTACTTGCAACATGACATAATACACCAGGAAAGGCTAATATTTGGAGATGAGCAAGGACTAAATGTAGATAAAGGACATGTTGGACAATGGAAGTGAACAATTGATACCTACTTCTAAGATTATCTCTGTTTCTGTATCTTTCTCTTTCTCTCTGTGTCTCTCTGCCTCTGTCTCTCTGTGTCTCTGTCTCTCTGTCTCTTTCTTTCTCTCTCCCCCCACCTGCCCTACCCCCTCTAGGTCGACGCTGGATAGCCATGAGTATATTTAATGGAAAACATGTAAAATTCAATGTGAAGCTCCCCTGGTTCAAAGTGGTGGTTCTAACTGTATACAAGTTCACTGAGCTGGGTATAGACTTTGGTTTTCGTAATTTCCGTATGTTATTTTTCTGTTGTTGCCTTTTAAAATTAAAAAAACAAAAAACCAACCAAACAAGCAGACAAAAAAAAAAAGTAAAAGAGATGGGAGTTTTCCCAGCAAATGAGATTCTTCTCTTTTTGGACTGAACTCAGCACAGAGGCAAAGGGAGATGGAGTTGTCTGCAGCCACACACCTGCGCACTCCTGTGTCTTTTCTCTGTTTTCCAGGTATCTGAGCAGTGAATCCTTGCATGGACCTTCCAAGTAGGTCCTACGGAGCTCTGCATAACCCTCCTGCTCCCACTTGCTTCTGGTGATCTCCACAGCCATGTCCACCGCCGCCCACGTTTTCAGATCTTCCTTCAGGGCGATGTAATCGCTGCCATCATAGCCATGCTGCTCATAAGCGTGGAGGAGGCTCCCGTCTGACTCCACCTCACAGCCATACATCACCTGGATGGTGTGAGAACCTGGCCCCCCTCTCCCAGTCAGGCCTGCCCACCCTAGGAGTTCTCCAAACTGAAAGGGAAACCGGGTCCCTTTCGCACCCAGGTGATTAGCCTGCTTGCATAAGAGGGCTTGGAGCGGGGACAGACACTTAGATTTGCAGGGTTACTCACCATTTTGGCTCAGACTGTAGTAGTCAAGTATAGTCTGCAGATTCCCTCAGAAAAACTGTGCATTGTTGGTGACGATCTCTGTCTCTCTTGCCCAATACTCGGGCCCCTCTTGCTCCACCCATGGCGCACTTAGCTTATATGTCCCAGTCTCCCCTATGCTGTGGAAGCTCACGAACTGCATGTCGTCCAGGTAGCCCACAGCGATGTACCAGGGTTCGCTGATTGCAGGCCGGGACAAGGCAGTGTAGAAGTACCTCAGAGAGTGTGAGCCTGGGGGTGGCATGTGGTGAGACCCCCGAACTCCTCCAAGACCACAAGAGGGTGCACAGGCCAGGGAAGTAGAAGGACTCAAGGTCTTGGGCCTTGAGTGGAGAAAGGGTGGAGGGTCTGGTGGAGGGTGTGACCCTGGCCCCTACCCCAAGAGGCTGTTTCCCTTCCCATCCAGCACTCACCAGCACAGGTCTGGGAATGGCCTGGTGAGGCAGCCAGGAGGATCAGGAGGGTGCCAGGCACCATGGTCCCCATCCTCATGTTAGAGAGATCCAAACACAGTGGTATAAAGTCCTGGACTTTGTAATTTGTAATTACGGAGAGTTTTATTGCATTTTCTACCCACCTGCTCTCAACAGGAGGGCGAGGCCTTTAAAAACAATCTGATAATGGTACAGAAAGCAGAAAGTGAAACTATAGTTCTGTACAGCCCAACCTAGTCCTGCCTTCAGGCCTCACACCCTGACAACCACTTCTGGGGACTTGGGACTTTGTCCTGACTCCTTCTTCTGCACTGAATTCTGTGCATAGATACCTTCCTCTATCTGAGCTCTGCCCAGAATGTCAGATGGTCATCAGCATGGAAAGCACCAGGGTAAGAGCAGTTGTTTTGCTCCCTCCTACCTCCACACCTGACCCCACTGTGATGGTCCTCAGGTGGTCTGGAATGCAGTGGAGAGATGATTTCATCAAAGCAGGAGGCTCTGACCTGAAAGCACCAAGCAGTTTCCCACAGACAGAGACCAGGGCTCTGTGTTCACCTGTAGTGGCTTAGGTTTAGGGTTAGGTCACACTACCAGGGCAGACTGCTCAGGAACTGTAAGATCCATCCAGAAATACTCCTATTTCAAACACGGGCTGTTCGTGCACCCCACGAATCACCGAGACCTATCTTGATGCAAAAAAGCATGAGGATTTTTAATCGGAGCTCC
>LR750008.1:62158-89825 GCA_902729485.2 Mus minutoides
TTTAGTTCCGACAGGAAACAGTGTAAACTCACAAGAATCTCTCTTTTAATGAGAGCCATGACTTATCTTGTGTAATTATCCAGGTTAGCAGCCTCTCCTGGCACCTGTGTAGACTGATACAAATGATAATACAAGGGCAGGGAGAAACAGGATCATTCCAGTGCAGACAAAAAACTGACTAGAAATAAAATAACGCCTTAAAAAAAAAAGGTAAAGAAAAGAAAAGAAAAGAGAGAAGAAAAAGAAATTCCACGATTTATATTCCTTCAGGGTACCCCATAAGGGCTCATGCATTCACTACTTTAGGATTAGATAGAATTGGGTTGTGGAAGGGATGTAAACACCACAGACAGGAAGGGAGCTGGGAGAATGTATTCTTTGGAAAATTCTAGAAACTGGGCGGACCAGCCTAGTGTAGGGGAGCCCATGTCTTCCATCAGGTAAAGACGACTTCCAGTCCTGAGGTGCAAGGGCTGACACACTCAGCAGGACAGGAGTCAGTGTCCACACACAGTGGGTGTAGGCAGAGAACCCGGCCTGGGAGAGGCCATGGCTGACAGGCTGCAGGGGAACTGAAGGGAGCAGCTGCTGTTACCTCAGGGAAATTCTCTCCTTCCCTCGAGACAGACTGGGCACTGTCCAGGGAGAAGGCTGAGCCCTGGCAGAGTCAGTGCATTCCCTGTGATGAGGGATCAGGAGACCCAGGGGCACTCTCTCCTCTCTGAGACAGGGGCATCACCCTACTGAGGGTTTCTTCTTCCCCAGGACTGAGCTCCAGCCCGAGGGCAGAGGGAGGAGCTGCCCGCGGCCCTGCACCTGTGCGCAGCAGCGTCTCATTCCCGCGCTCCAGGTATCTGCGGAGCCACTCCACACACTCGCCCTCTAGGTAGGCCCTACTCGTCTCTGCAGCACCAGCCTGCTCCCACTTGCTTCGGGTGAGCAGAGCCGCCATGTCCGCCGCAGTCCACGTTTTCAAGTCTTCGTTGAGGGCGATGTAATCGCGGCCATCATAGGCGAACTGCATGTACCCCCGGAGGAGACTCCCGTCGGACCCCATGTCACAGCCAGACAATCTCTGGAACGTGTGAGAGCCTGCGGGATCCCACGGTTAGACCCGCCCCCCCGCCCCGGGCCCCGCCCACCCGCCCCGGGCCCCGCCCACCCGCGGACAACTCCAAAGTGAAAGGGAAACAGGTCCTGGGTAGATTCTGCTCCCGAACCTAGCACTTGGGACCTTAGAGATCTCCCGCCCCTGTCTCGCGACGTGGCGAGGTCGTGACCTTCGACCCGGGGTCACTCACCGCCCTCGCTCTGGTTGTAGTAGCGGAGCAGGTTCCTCAGGCTCCCTCGGAAACTCTGCTCATTGCCCTTGGCGATCTGTGTCTCTGGCTCCCAATACTCCGGCCCCTCCTGCTCCATCCACTGCGCCCGCGGCTCATATCTCGGATTCTCCGCGTCGCCGTCGAAGCGCACGAACTGCGTGTCGTCCACGTAGCCCACAGAGATGAACCGGGGCTCTCCTAGGCCGGGCCGGGATATGGCGGTCTCGAAATACCGCAGCGAGTGTGAGCCTGGGGGCGGTGCGCCGTGAGACTCCGACCTCCTCCCGGGACCCCGGGCGGGTGCGCGGGCCAGGAGGGGAGAAGGGCGCGGGGTTCGGGATGCGGGTGTAGAAGGGGCGGAGGGTCTTGTGAGCGACGCGGGGACGGTGCTTCAACGGTGCCGTCCCAGCCCCTTCCCGCAGAGCCTGTTTCCCTCCCGACCCCGCACTCACCTGCGTGGGTCTCGGTCAGGGTCAGGGTGGCCGCCAGCAGCAGGAGCAGCCTTCGCAGCGACATTGCCCCATCTGGGATACAGGGCATCTGAGGCCCTCAGGCTGCGTGGACTTTATAACCAGCACCCGCGGAGGAACAGGTTGGTTCCCCAGGATCCTGCCACCCAATGGAGATGAGACTTGCCAGATAATTCCTGCTACCTGGGGAGGTCAGAGAGGGCATCAGATCCCCAGGAGCTATAAAGTGGAGCTGCTCCAGGGCAAGGGAGGGGCAGAAGCTGAGCTGCAGGAAAGGGTGGTGTCTGCAGGGAGCAGAGTGAGGCCCTTGTGCTCCTGTGTCTCAGTGAGGGTTTCCATTGCTCTGATAAGACCCCATGACCAAAAGCAACTTGAGGAAGAAAGGGTTTATTTCAGTTTACACTTCCATATCACAGTCTATCATTGGAGAAATTCAGGGCAGGACCTTGAGCGAAGATTCTAAGTAGGAACTGAAGCAGAGACCATGAGGACCAGTGCTAACAGCTTTGTAGCTCATGGCTTGCTCAGCCTGCCTTATACAATCCCTGATCACCAACCAAGACCACCTGTAGTGGGCTGAGCCTTTCCATAATGATCATTAATAATAATTTTAAAATGCCTCATACACTTTCCCAAAAACGTCTTGGATGGAAGCAATTTCTCAATTAAGGATCCTCTTCTTATATATGTCTCAGTTGGTGTGGAGTTAACAAAATGCAAACAGCACAGCCTCCTGGTGCAGGGTCACTCAGTAAGAGCTGAGGGAGGAGGATGTGTGAGTTCCTCCCCCTGACCTGAGCCAGGGACCTGCCCTGTGGATGGAGGACCCATGGAAAAATAGTTGGAATGCAAGGAGTGGGAGCATAGTGGGTTCCAACTCCATTCCTGCCCCTGCAGAGTTAATGTGAGAGATTTATTGGGGGTGGGTAGTAAGGTGGAAGAGAAAAAGAGCCAGCTGTGAAGACCTGGACAGGACAGTGTGCAACTTGTGGCCATAGTGGAAATGTGTCACATTTGGTAGCTGGTGAAGATGTGGCTTCTGGCACTGAGAGGCTGAAAGCAGGCTGGTTCTGGAATGTGGGTGGTCATTGGATGACAAACATCCCTTCCTCTTATTTACTATATATGGTGAGAAAATAGGAAGGGGTGTCTGGTGAAGCAGAAATGGGGGCACTGAGCTCTTTAGAATCTTCCTGTTGTCTGGGGGACAGGAGAAACAATATATTTGGGTGCCCAAGAAAGCTGGATGCTGTCTAGGTTCAAAAGGAGCATGCTTTTCCCTCACTGTCCAGGCTCTGCAGCTGGGGAATGCAGATGATGGGGCAGGTCCTTTGAAGCTGTCTGGCATGCAGAGTTTGAGGAAACACCTGGAGCTAGCATTTTACTGAAGCATATCTGTATATATAAGGATCAGAAGATAAAGTTAAGGAGGCTAGAATAAATTTTTTTCCTTAGGTGAACATTTTAAACTTTTAGGGCTATTAGTTGGGGGTGGGACACCCCAAGACCACAGAAAAGGAGAGGATAACCCCACCCTTAGGACTAAGCTGAATAGGCAGGAGATGAAACAGGCTATTGATTGACAGTACTCATCTGGAGCCCTTTTGATCATGAGAGGTGGATTCAAGTAGTTTCTTTGAACCTTATATGAGTACACTGTAGCTGTGCAGACACACCAGAAGAGGGCATCCAGTTCCATTATTGATGGTTGTGAGCCACCATGTGGTTGCTGGGAATTGAACTCAGGAGCTCTGGAAGAGCAGTCAGTGCTCTTAACCACTGAGACATCTCTCCAGCCCCAAGATTTTATAACTTTATCTCTGTTAAGTTTGAGCCTTTGTAATTTGAGTTGATTTAATTTATCATCTAAATTAAACAGAAATGCCTTAAACTTTAGTCCATAAGAGACTGGCATCTTTTATAGTTTACCATTATAGAATAACAGTTTTTGTATGACTCAGTTTCTCAAAATAGATAAACCTTGAAAAGATGAACAAGGACAAAATGCTAGACAAATATCACTGTGAAGTTGAGTATGTCTTAGAAATATAGAACTTAATAATCAGTATTCCTTATTCAAATATAACTGGCAAGAGAGATGGGTGAGAAGTGAAGAGCACTGCCTGCTCTTCCAGAGGATCCAGGTTCAATTCCCAGAAACCACACTGCAGCTCACAATGGTCTGTAATGATAGTTCCAGGGATCTGACACAATCACAAAGACATAAATGCATATAATGCTCATATGCTCATAACATAAGATGTTAAAATAAAATACATTCCTTATTCATCAAACATGTGTTGTACTTATCTACTCTTTTTTTTTTTTTTTTTTTTTTTGGTTTTCCGAGACAGGGTTTCTCTGTATAGCCCTGGCTGTCCTGGAACTCACTCTGTAGACCAGACTGGCCTCGAACTCAGAAATCCGCCTGCTTCTGCCTCCCGAGTGCTGGGATTAAAGGCATGCGCCACCATGCCCGGCTCTCTTATCTACTCTTTATAGCACCTGGGTGCTGTGCAGTTAGCAAAGACATAGGAGGATAGATATACATCTTATATCAGTGTTTGCTAATTCAAGTACATCCTTAGAAAATTAAATTTTTATTATCACATACACTATATTCTAAACCAGAGTTGAATCACATATGCAGTATGTTGTAACAAACGTAACCTTAAATTTTTATCTTCATAGAAAAATATGTGCCAATCAGAAATACTTGAGAGTTGTGGATACTTCTTTAGTCTATAAAGAGTAGAATGTTATACAGAAATCTCACGAGGACAAAAAAGTTTTACGGTTATTATTTTGTGACCTGTGGTGAAGTGATGATGTTGGTGAACTCACATGGCATCTACTCTTTAAGCTTAGTAAGAATGGCTGCCAGTCATATGGCAACTTACATATTGATGATGTCATCAGCCAGGATGAAGGAGAGCCACATGGTTGCTGTCTTAAAATGTCTGTTTTCATGGTCTTTTGTTTTTAAAAACTTAATCTCAGTCACTCAGTTTTACCAATGAACATGATCCAGCCAGGTAGAGTTCAGAAAGAGTCAGCAATAGTGAGTTAGTTTCAGAGGCTGAAAACATTGTAGGCCTAGATTGGATTACGTGTAGGCAAGAGGCTTCCAGGAGTAGGTCTAGTTTAGCAGATTGAGGCAGTAAGTCTCCCAGACAATAATTACAAGACAATAAAAGATACTTTTACAACCCACTCTAGATACAATGTTTCTTCAGCATCCTGTGAGTTAGATGGATATTTAGAGATCTTCATTTTGTAAGGATTTAATTGAAAAACAAAGGTAACTTCTAATACAACAAATGATGATACAAGTTTTTCAGGATTTCTCAAAATGAGAAATTTTAAAATGAGGTTCTCCCCAGCCCCAGACAGGGTTTCTCTGTATAGCCCTGGCTGTCCTGGAACTCACTCTGTAGATCAGGCTGGCCTAGAACTTAGAAATCTGCCTGCCTCTGACTTCCAAGTGCTGGGATTAAAGGCTTGTGCCACCACTGCCCAGCAAAATGAGTTTTTGAAAAAGATTTATTTATTTATTTATTTATTTATTTATTTATTTATTTATTTATTTATTTTATTTATTTAATGGGTACACTGTAGTTGTCTACAGACACACCAGAAGAAGGCACCTGATCATGTTACAGATGGGTTTGGGCCAGGAATGTGATCAAATACAACATCAATTTTGTTCCAATATACAAAGATCCAAGCTAATGTAAGCTAATATAATTTTGTAACAATCTACCATAATTTTATATCAATATACAAAGTAGTATATAAAAACAGATGGAATAATTTACCCATTAAGTATTATCCACATATTATTCCAATATCCCCCTTTTCTTGTCTATATAAAACATAAAGATTTTAAGTGTAACACAGTAAAAATGTTTTCAATAATGAAGCTATTTCTGCCAAGCTTCCCACAATGTCCAGCTTGGTTGAATTTGCAGTCTCAGGACTCCATATTTTTGAGTTCAGAGGTCTATACAATGTTCATGTCAGTTTCCTATGAACTCAGGAATTTGAATATCCTGAGGAGTTTGTAGTCTGACGCTGATCATTGGGTGATGTTTGCCACTTTAGCATCAATTCTGTCTACGTAGAACATAGAAGTCACCCCAAAGATGTCCACTGTTTACACAGGCCCTGGCAGCAGAAGAAGCATGGGGCAGTTTATGCCAGTAGTTAGTGTTAACACAATCCAGGTGAATTTGTAGTCAGTGGGCTGTGTCATTCTTCTTGGAAACCTAAAAGGTTACTGTTAGGAATTCTAAAAAAACCTATTCATTTTAAATGCTATAGTCAGCATATCACAGAAAGGTTTTAGAACCACAATCTCTTAAGTACATTTTGAGGTACACAAACCTTATTTCAAGTTACTTGCTTCAGCCTGAAACCTGGAAACACACACAGGAAGCAAGATGAAAGTCATTTATAGAATCAGTTCCTACCTTGTATGACTACTGGTATGATGATAGAGAGGTTTTTGTATCCACAATATTCTTATAGAATTTGAGGTGATATTTATACCCTAAGAAAAGTGTTAGAGAGTAAATGAAAACCAAAAGATTATGAAATTGGTGGCAATAGAATAGTCCCTTACTTTCTGTTTTTCTCTGTCCCATATCAAGTGGTTCTTCTGATCCGAAGAGATTTTGGAACTTCCTTTAACAAGCATGCTTGGCTTTAGAAAAGGAGACCCCAAAGCCAGTTTTAATGTTTAATTGAATTCAGATCATATAAAGACCATTTGCCACTTCTGTCTGTAGAGGGCAGAAGAGACAAGATGGAGGTAGTCGATACCACTTAGCCAGTTGACTCCTTTTCTTGGGACATTTTCTCTTGATGAACCATCTCTTTCTTCAGATGTTTCATTTGCCCAGTGCGCTCCAGATTCATTAGTTGGGTGCTTTTATTCACCTGAAAGGAGAGAAGCAACACCCTGACCAAACCCTAAATCTCGGGGTGTTTTGTTTTGTTTTTGTTTTTGTTTTTGTTTTTGTTTTTGTTTGTTTTGGCAGATTATATTTTTACTAGGTTTTTTTTGGGGGGGGCAATAGAAAAACTTAAATCCAAGTTACATATACCTACACATAGAGTTGAATCAAATATACTATATTGCAACAAATTAAGTTTACTTGTATATGGATTTCAAATATAACCTTTAGTTTTAAGTTTAAAGCCAAATTTTATACTTTATCAATTTTAAAATATGCCCAATAAACTTACAAATTGGGACTTATTTTACACCATACTTTTAAAGAGATTATTTGAGAGCAAATCACAGAGAAATTGTAGAGATAAAATATTTTTTGGAGTGGAAAATAGAGAAAGAACAGGGTGGATAAAGTTAGGACATAAAATATTTGGGGATCACTTCTTTTTATAAATATAAATTTTTATTAGATATTTTCTTTATTTATATTTCTTACTTTCTTTTTTTTTTTTCAGGGTTTCTCTGTATAGCCCTGACTGTCCTGGAACTCACTTTGTAGACCAGGGTGGCTTCAAACTCAGAAATTCGCCTGCCTCTGATACCTGAGTGCTGGAATTAAAGGCCTGTGCCAACACCGCCCGGCTTTATTTATATTTCAAATGTTATCCCCTTAACTAGTTTCCCCTCCAAAAATCCCCTATCCCCTCCCCCTACTCCCCAACCACCCACTCCCATTCCTGGTCATGGCTTTCCAATACACTGAGGCATAGAGCCTTCACAGGACCTAGGGCTTCTTTTCCCATTAATGACCTACTAGGCCATCCTCTGCTACATATGCAGCTGGAGCCACAAGTCCCACCACCTGTTTTCATTGATTGATGGTTTAGTCCCAGGTAGCTCTGGGGGTACTGGTTAGTTCATAGTGTTGTTCCTGCTATGGGGCTGCCAACCCCTTCAGCTTGCGGATCACTTCTATGTGCAGTGGCAGTTGCTATTATTTGGAAAATGTTGGAAATCAATTGCACCAATTTTTTTGCCATTCATCTGTACTGAAGCTAAGATGTTGTAATAAAACCTGATTCCATGGAGGTAGAGAGGAGTCGTCTAATCCTTTCAAAGTGCTCCACTCCCTGTCAACTCTCTTCCAATATGTGAGCTTATAGAGGCCATTCTTATTTAAAGCACCTCAGAATGTTCAAGAATTAAGCATCAGCATCCGGCACCATCAGTCTAGACTGAGGTAGAAGAGTGTGGAGGGGATCTCATGTCTCTATCCTTTGGGACTCCCATCTTCTGGTACACAGAAGGAAGTGCTTTTCATATTCAGCGACCTGATATCATCCTGGGAAGACAGTGATGGCAGCCAGTGTCTTGATCCCTTTGACAAAGCCTGAGCCATTTTCCAGCCTTCTCTGTGGCAGGAGTAGACAGAGGGTAACCTGGAAGCAGAATATGAGACCCTAAGGTATCTCGTTCCCTCAATGCATGGGTCCCTGGTGGAGCAGACAAACATTTATCCATAAGATCTTTGTCCTGTAGCCTTGTGCATGTGCACAGCTCCTGTGGAATGTGCTGGGTAAGCTGAGAGTGTGAGCTCAGGACCCAGTCCTCCTCTTCCCAACACTTCTCACATGGTGGTCCTCTGTGCCTGCATTTCCCCAGGCAGGGCCCTAGGAGTCCCAGGAGTGTGGGGATGCAGCCTCTTCTGAAGGAGTGCTCACCAGCTCCCCTGTCTAAGAGCAGAGGGACTGCATAAAACAAGCATAGGGTCCTGCTGTGTGTTGTTGTAATGCTGTTTGTATTGTGAGGTTAATTCTGCTTTCTCAAGAGGGTTTGCGGCCAGTGAGCAGTCCATCATGTACTCAGGTGATCTCATGTGATCCTGCTCCCCATTTTAACTGGTCAGTAAAGGCTGGAGCCAGGCATTGGGCCATGGAGGGGAACTGTGGGGGCTGGAGTTTTAAGAGTAGGGGCAGGTAGAGAGGCAGAAGAGGATGAGAGGGGAAAGAGAGAGGACTGAAGAACAGATGAGGAGGAGGAAGAGGGAGAGGAGGAAGCAATGATGGATGAGAACTGCCTGGCTCAGAGAAACTCAAGTAACAATTGGATCTTATAGCTGGGGAGTAAGTTAGTATAGTGTTAAATCTGCCCAAAATAGGCAAATAGCTTATAATTATAATAGCTGGATTGTAAGGATTTTTTTAAAAAGATTTATTTATTATTATATATTATATCTTTTTTTTTTTCTTTTTCAAGACAGGGTTTCTCTGTATAGCCCTGGCTGTCCTGGAACTCACTTTGTAGACCAGGCTGGCCTTGAACTCAGAAATCTGCCTGCCTCTGCCTCCCGATTATTATTATATCTTAAGTACACTGTAGCTGTCTTCAGACACACCAGAAGAGAGTAACAGATTTTATTAAAGATGGTTGTGAGGCACCATGTGGTTGCTGGGAATTGAACTCAGGACATTCGGTAGAGCAGTCAGTGATCTTAATCACTGAGCCATCTCTCCAGCTCCTGGACTGTGTTTTTTTAAATGGGCTTTTTGGGGTTGGAAATCCAGAAAGAGCCCCAGATCCTCCTTTTCCATGTGTGACACAGGACACCAGCGTTAATTTATTTCATTATCCCTTAGGGGCTGCTTTGGTGGTTTGTTGTGCCTTCAGCCATACTGCTTGGCCTTGACAGGCAGCCCCATGTGTGTCCAGTGTCCACGGAAACCAAGAGAAGATGTCAGAGTTAGAGTTGGAGTTATAGGCACTTGTGGATCTCCCTCTCCCACCCACAAGGAGACGGAGTGCTGGGATTACAACCATCATTCTCTGGAGGAACAGCAAATGTTCTTACCTGGGGGCCATCTTTCCAGCTGCTTGAAGATATTTTATAAATGCAAAATAATAAATAAATAAATAATAAATAAATAAATAAATAAATAAATAAATAAATAAATGCAAGATAAGCCTCATCACTGACAGTGAACAGCTGGCACATCTGTTAAGGTAATGAGACCATGACATGCAAGTTCACATGTAAATGAGCTGGGGCAATGACAGGGGTGTCACCTGGTTGACAAGAATGGGGTACAGTCCAATTCCTGATAAGCTAAGATGTCAAAGAAATGCTATACTTAATGATTAATAACACTTTATTCTTGTCTGAGAAATTTACAGACTTACAGAAGTGTGCAGCTAAGACCAAACAACACAAATATTTCAGATGGATTGTGTACTGGTCCACTTTAACTTTAATTCCATTTATATATATATATGTGGCCTTTGTGTGAATATTTGATTCTAAATCTATCAAAATTTATCAGGGACTTGGGATGTTTCATAGCCAAGTCATTACAGACAGGACCTTAGTGGCCTAATCCTGTTTCCTGATTGGATGCTCTGCCTGGCTTCAGTGTCTTTGCTCAGCAGGTGTCCTTGGCTGGTGATACTATCCTGTGTAGAGACCTCAGGATACTCTGGCCATCCTGTGTCCCTGTGATCACAGACTCTCAGCATGTGCTTCACAGTGATGAAGAGAGCAGAGCCTGGAGCTGACAGAGCTGAGGGTGACCCCATCAAAGATGATAACTGACTGAGCTCACCTGGGCACAGCCCTGTTCACAATCAGCTCCCACAACCAACATCCTGTCCCACCAGATACACAGAGTACAGTGACACAGTTTCTGGAAGGTTCTCCATCTGCCATTTATGTCTTCCACAAAACCTAAGTATTCTCAATCCTTTAATTTACCTGTCAATCAGTCCTCAGTTCATGAATGGGAAAATGATGTTCAAATTCAGATTCTTTTTTAAAGTATTTTTTTAATATTATATTTATATGAGTACACTGTAGCTGTCTTCAGGCACACCAGAAGAGGGCATCAGATCCCATTATAGATGGTTATGAGCCACCATGTGGTTGCTGGAAGTTGAACTCAGGACTTCTGGAAGAGCAGTCACTGCTCTTAATCTCTGAGCCATCTCTCCAGCTCAAGGCTGTGTTTCTTACCCATTCGGTGGTTCTCAAACTTTGAAGACGTGAAAGTGAGAGCTTCCTCTCCAAGAAGCACATGCCACTCGGACATATTTTCACATTTATTTCAGAGGGTTTGTAAAACCTTGATGGCCATTAAGGGTGTCAGGCCAAGCAAGGCTCAGGTTCTGGAAAGGGCTGTCCGGGCCATATTTAGCTTCCTGTGATCCTCAGGCCTTGGCTTGTTGGGCCTGGTGCAGTCGGTCTCATTGTTTTCCCTGACTCCGATGCTGTTCATGCTTCTTCTTGAAGCTGCCCCTCTGCAGCAGGAACACCATCTTTACCCTGGCACCCCTGGTGCTGCCTTCTCACCGGCCAAGCTCGAGGCCCCCATCCTGGTGCCAAATACTGTCCAGCATGGAGAGCAGAGGGTATGGTGAGACACCCCCTCCATGGCCAGGAATGGGTTCCCTAAGAGTTAGTTTGGTGGGGGGGGATGGGGTTCACTGGTCTCCTGTGATGTGGGAGGTTAGGAGCCATGAACTCAGAGGCTGGCAGAGGGAGACTGGCTGGGGCTTTATTGTTGGGAAGCAACAGTTGAAATGGATGTGGGGGCCGCAGTCAGTCGGGAGGCCTTGTGACCTGTGCTCCATCTTCAGTGCCTGTTCAGGGTGCTCCTCCCTGCCTGGAGGTTGGGTGTGTGGTCTTCTGAGCTCTGATTACTAAGCTCTGCTGAGTCTGAACATCCACAGTATGAGTGTGAGACCCATTCTTGTCTCTCTCTGTCTTGGTAGTATCCATTCGAAGCTCTCTTCTGCAGCCAGCACTATGCCCTCCTCAACAATTCTTGCCGTGAATATCTTTTCATCTGAATTTTTTGTCGTATCTGGCCCGGCTGCACATGACCTGTTCCACACTGTCATGTGCTGCACACTCTCCATGACGCTGGTGAACTCCCGAATTCTGAGCCTTTGCACAGGCAGACAGCAATTCCTGGAGAATGAGTGTTCTCTAAGCCTTGGCCCTGGAGCTCCCATCCCAAGCTCAGCCCCAGCTTCTGCTGTGGGGAGCTTACATAAGTGTGGCTCGTGAGCAGGTCAGGCCACTTGAGATGCCTATGGAAAGGGAAGAAGCTGGTCTCCCTGGCCAGTGCCTTGTCCCCAAAGAAATGTACATCTCTTTGCCTACAGCCACTTCAACTCAAGCTGACATTCATTTGTCTGCCACAGAAACACCTGCAGTCCTACCTGGCTGACTTCTACGACGCCATTGCTGTTTTTCTCTGCATCCATATTGTTCTCCGATTCCGAACCATTGCAGCGAAGAGGGATGTCCCTGTACTGGACAGGTCACTGAGCTCTGGTCCTTGGTGTCTGGAGGCAGTCAGCTTTTTATCTTATGCAAACAACTCGTCCTGACTCCTGGGTCTTCCTCACCTGATATCCTTCATCTTTATTCCCATTCGTGTATCCCAAGGGCAGCAATGGTGTTGGGCACACGCACTCACCGTCACCCTCAAGGGTGCTGTGCTCCCCTGGGCAGACTGCACCCCCAGCCAGCTGACCTTTGACTCTGATTAAGCCTGCAGGTACTGGGAGCAGGTGCTTGCTTTGCTGTGGCCTCAGTTTGAGCTGATCCTGGAGATGAATGTCCAGAGTGTCCGCAGCACTGACCATTCATGGTGCTGACCCCAACCTTGTGGGAAGCCGGCATAACCACTGAGCTAAGATGGTGCCCAGCTTAGGGCCAAGCCTCGTAACCCCATCCATCCTGTTTAGTAAAACTTCTGAAAACGGCAAGCTGTGTCATCCGCGCCTACCGCATGATCTGAAACGTCATATAGCCTTACCATAGTGTTAGCCAATGATCTGTTTTCCTGCCTGCGCGTGCAACTCATGCTAGAGGCGTGATGATGCTAATTGGAGAGCACTGAGTGGAGAGAGATGATGCAAGAGGGTCTGGATATATATTGAACTGCCTGAATAAAGGAAGCAGAGATTGCCGCGAGAGATCAGTTGGAGAACCTACCTTGGTGTGAGTGTCATTATTCCCATTCTCTGCTGGTTAGAGATTGCTGTCGCGGCACAACCTTAAAGTTATTTTTATTGTTACTTCATAACTATAATTTTGCTACTGTTAAGAATAGTAGTATGAATATCTGTGTTTTCTGATGGTCTTAAGCAACCCCTCTGAAAGGGGTGTTTAACTCCCTAAGGGGTCATGACCCACAGGTTCTAGAGTAAAGGTACATCTTTGACCAAGTTGTTAGATTTTTGAAACAGGGTTTCTCTGTGCAGCCCTGGTTGTCCTGGAACTCACTCTGTAGACCAGGCTGGTCTTGAACCTAGAGATCCACCTGCCTTTGCCTCCCAAGTGCTGGGACTAAAGGTGTGTGCTGCCACAACCTGGAAACCTTGACCAAGTCTTAAACAAAAGCTAGGCTGTTTTGTAGACCTGTAATCCTGGCTAATTAGGGTCCCGAGACACTGGATGGAATGCCTGCTTCAGCTACAGAGTAAGTTCAAGGCCAGCCTAGATCACATCTTATAAGTAAAGGCTGGGAGCTGGAGAGCTGGCTCAGTGGTTAAGAGCACTGACTGCTCTTCCAGGGGTCCTGAGTTCAATTCCCAGCAACCGCATGGTGGCTCAAAACCATCTGTAATGGGATCCAGTGCCCTTCTCTAGTGTCTATGAGGACAGCTACAGTGTACTTATAATAAATAAATAAATAAATATTCTTTAAAAGTAAAGGCTGGGATTCAGCTCAGTGGCAGGAAGCCATCCCTAGGTCCCATCTACAGCATGGGGGAAATTACAGGTGAAAGACGCTGTCAAGGAAAAAAATAAAAGAGTAATTTGAGGTTATTTCTTTTACCCCATTCAATTCCCAGGGCCTTGGCTGTACTAGGCTTGGGGGGGGGGGCGCTAAGCTCACCCAGACCCTGCCCTGGGCATCCATGCTCCTTTCTCACTTGTTACAACTTTCCCACCTACCCACCACCCCCTTCCAGGTGTCAGTCCTGGTGGTCCCAGTCTTCTGGTTTTACCTTATAGCCCCCGGTGTTCTGGAACTTGCTATGTGGTTGAAGAACGCAGAGATCTGCCCTCCCGAGGGCTGGGATTAAAGGCATTCCCAGAGAAACCCAGGACTCTTTCTTTGGGTGGGTAACATCAAATTCAGCTGGTGTGTAGTTCAGTGAGGACACGGTCAACAGGCAGGAAGTCCTGGGGTAAATCCTGTACAACAACAACCACAAAAGGAAAAACAAGTACTGCTCTGCTGTGGCGGGCTGTGCAGGGGATACCTGGTTTCTTAGTGTGGCCTTCTTCAGTGTGACCCGGACAGTTTCGCGGGCTTGTGAAGCTGGCCAGCAGTTCCTGGACTCTGCAGTGTTCCGAGACTCTTGGGAGCTGCGATACGGCTCAAGAACGCCAGGGGGCAGCAGGACACAGGAGTAGGAGTGGCTGTGAGCCTAAATGGCTGTGAGCTTTGAATACTGGGGAAGGCAGGGAGTTTTGGTTGCCTATGCCCTCTCCATACCTAAGCAGCAGGAGATTTTCCTTTCAGCCCCGAATCCTTTGCTTTGCGGTTTTCACGGGTCCTTATGATCTTCGGGCTGAAACACGACTTCTGAGTGAGATTACACATCGGGCTCCTCACCGGATTGTTACTCAACACCACACTCTCCAGTTACAGTGACGTGTACACACACACACACACACACACACACACCATAGTATGCTGCAGTGAGGCAGGAGGATCAAGAATTCAAGGTCGGAACTGGAGAGAAGATTCAGAGGGTGAGAGCATTAACTACTCTTCCATAGTTCCTGAGCAACCATCTGTAATGAGATCTGGCGACCTCTTCTGGTGGACAGGCACATATGCAAGCAGAGCACTGTACATAATAAATCTTTAAAATAAAATAAAGAATTCAAGGTCAACCTGCGCTACATACAACAAGGCATACAACACAAACAGCCTAAATGAACAAACACACAGGCTCCATAGACCAGTAGCATCAGGAGCCACTCTGTAGGGGGAGTTGTGTCGATTTCTCCCTTCCCTTGCTGAATCCCTAAGATCAGTGTGTACATCTAGTGCAGGGAACCCTAGAGTACTGCACTAGAGTTTGGAGGTGTTCCTACGTGGTGTAGTGACCCCCAATACTGTCAGGGATCTCTTTCTTTAACAAAAATGTTCCTTCCCTCCATTTCTTTTTCATTCTTTTAAAAAATATATTTATGTATATGGGTGTTTTGCCTCCATGCATATCTGTGCCCCACAAGCATGGAGTTCCCCAGGAGGCCAGAAGAGGGCACCCTATCCCCTCTGAGACTGGAGTTACAAGTGGGTGAGAGCTGGGAACTGAACCCAGGTCCTCTGGAACAGCAGTGAGCATTCTTCACCTCAGAACAATCTGTCCAGCTCTAAAATTTTACTCAGAAGTGACACTATCTTTGTTTTTATTCCTTGATTCTCTGATTCTTTTCTCTGCAGCCATAGAACCTCACTCAGGCCTGAGCCACCTAACTACCCTGACAAGGTTTGAATAAGAGAAGCCCTTGGTTTTTCATAGTGACAGAGTCCAAGAGAATGAGTTTCCCAATCTGTCCCCCCAGTGCTCAGATTACCCAAATGTCTGATGTGCTCCAAACCAGTGCAGCATTGCTAACATAACACACATGGAACATTCCAGATGCCATTTGAAAGTTTATATTTTCCCAAACCTACTTTAAAAAGCTTACTTAAATGTTCTAACCTCTTTTCTAGCTCACCACCCACCAGAAGAAATAGAAAGGAAAGGTTAATAGGGCAGAGGAGGGTGTGGACCTGTTTAGAAATTGTTCTTTGGGCAAAGTCCAATCTGCATTGTCAGGATATCAGCAATGGAGTTCACACCAGTCAGCAATCACAGTTTAATCCAGAAGAAACTTTGAGGTTGCACCAGTCAGCCTGAGTCTGCAGAAGCAGGAAGAAGCTGCCAGAACACCACCAGAAGTTCTTTGGTTCATTTCTCTCTACAAAGTCATGACAAACGATCAGCAAAGAAGGCAAGGCTAACCAATGCCACAGCATTGTCTGTGAAGACCAGAATCAGCAAATCCCAATGAAGACCAGCAAAGAGTGCAAGGTGAACCAATGCCATACAGCCTTGTACATGGTATGTTGGGTTATATTTATACCCTTTCCAAATTTCATGTGTTCACTCAAGAGGCCATCTCTAAAGTTCTAGCCAACATCACATGCCCCTTGTCCAGGCAGCTTCCAGAAAGGCACCACAAGTCTGCTTCAGCAAAAACATCCTCTCATCAGACAGTTTCCAGAAAAACATCACACGACACAACTGAGTCCCAAAGAAACCAGGAAATTCCTCTTCAGGCCTGGTTCTCCTAGATTTAGGTCCTCAGATAAGAGGGCTGTGTTCCAAAAGTGCTTCTTGTATGCCACCCATCTCTATCTTTTAACAGATGGTCTCTAATTCCATGTTTATCATAAAGCTTTAGAAAGGGCCTTTGCAGTAACAGAGAGCTGTTGTCTGCTGAATGGTTTACAAACAGGGAATGTGACTCAGTGACTTGAGTGCCCACCTTGTATACTGCAGGTTCCAGGTTCAATTTCTCAACACCTCCAAACACAGGGTGGTGGCACCCATCCGGGATGGTGAGGTAACTCAGGTAGAGGTGCTTGCCACTGAGTCTGACCACCTGAGTTCAGTTCCACAGAACCCACGTGGAAAGAGAGAACTGGCTCCCCAAGGTTGTCTTCTGACTCCCCCTCCCCCAACACACACCACAGCTGGGGAGTGGCCTCATTCACACACCATATACATAAAGCAATATTATAAAGACATAACACATAAAAGAGTTTAAAATCTCTGTACTTATCCTTGCATGGGATGCCCTTCAATCCTCCTGGCTGCTTCTCATACAATGTGGGATTTGGACACAGGTAAGTCTTGAGGAAAACTGGACACAACTTTATATACGTGTCCTTATACATAGGTGTCCTTATACATATGTGTTTCCATGTCCTTCAACATGAAACCATCATGGTTTCTTTTTTATTTTATTATATTGATTTAATAACTATGTGTAGGGATGTGCATGTCATGATGCCCCTGTGAAGCTCAGAGGATAACTTAGAGGAATCAGGTGTCTCCATTCACCATGTGACTTCCATGCCTCAAACTCAGGGAGCCAAGCTTGGTGGCAAGAACCTTTATTCTCTGAGCCATCTCAATCGTCCCCTTGGAGACCATTGGGTTTGAACATTTTCTTTACAAAGTTGCTTCATTCCTGATCTTGGCACATACTAGAGATGCCCACCATGACATTAGAAAAAGCATTTCCTGGCCAGATAGGTACCAGCACTGCCTTGGGCAACTCTAGAGAACTAAGCCTTCTTGCCCAGGTCCCACCTGTGGCAGTGCCAGCCTGCTGCCACCTGTGAGAGGCCACTCAGATTCCATTTTAGAGAACTTGAACTCAGGCAAACTAACAGCCTGCTACCTAGAATTAATTTCCAAGTTACCTCCCAACAAAACCTAAGCCTAGCTCCAGTCTCTAGGCTAAACCCCAAGAAAAGCTGTGACTCCAGGTTACATCTCCCAGAAGACCTGTGTCTCCAGGTTACAATCCCATCCTCAGTCTAATGACCACTAATACATTGGGAAGGAAAAGTTAAGTTTATGATATGACTTCCAGCACCAACCAATTATGTTAAATGCCACAGTAGCTCTCCAATGAGAAGCTTACACACTCACACCCCACTTGCTGCTTACTCTAAATAAAGCCTTGCCCTGATAGATATTCTGGACTCCTCATTACCATAACTGTCCTGTATGATGAGGTACACTGACCTGAGCTAGCTCAAATAAAAAAGACCCTACTGTGATTACATCAGATTGGATGCTGTATGATTTTGTGGGGTCGCTAACATTTCCCTGACACTATACCTGGAAGATCCTATATTTGCACTGAGTGCTTGGGAGTCACTGTCTGGTGTTAGTTACTGTGGTCCTTTGAATAAGATGACCCCCCATATTCTTTGTCATTTGAATACTTAGTCCCCAGTTGATGCTGTTTGGAGAAGCTTAGGAGGTGTGGCCTTGCTGGAGGAAGTCTGTCACTGGTGGGGCATGGTTGGAGGTGTGAGCTCTCAACTGTTCCTGCTGCCATGCCTGGTGTTTGCCTTAGTGATGTTGATGGCCACTTAACTCGTTGGGACCCTTATCCCTAGATAAACTTTCTATAAGTTTTCTTGGACATGATGTTTTATACAGCAACAGGAAAGTAACCTACACAGTTCCCTTTTCCATCACTGTGGCGTAAGATCTGACAAGACATAGCTTAGGGAGAAAGGGCTTATCCTGGTTTATTGTAGTCCTTAACGCTAAATCCCTCAAAGTACTGGCAGGCCCTTCCTTTCTGCTCCAGCCTAGGGGCCACCTCAATAAAATGTCCACAGGAGCTGTCCAACATGGGGGCTCCTGTCAAAAGGGCCCCTGCACTACATATCCCAGGCCTGCAGGCCTCACAGGAGCTGTCCAACGTGGCTACACCTTCTTTCCCTTTCAGCCTGCAGCCTTGGTTAAACACCACAGGAGCTGTCCACCCTGGCAACACCTCTCTTTCCCAGCAGCCCTACAAAAATGGCACCTTTGCAAAAGCCAGCTGCATGTGGAAAGGACTTCCCACTCTAACCTATGGGCCTGATATCAGGGAAAAGGGGGTGAAAAAAAAAAAGCTAGTAATCCCTGAGCAGAGAAATCCCATGACAGTGACACGGCTCAGCCTGCCAAGGGTGTGTATGAGAGGAGCTAGATTTGTTTTATAAGCAATTGGATCTTTGATAGAGCGATCTCTCTCTCTCTCTCTCTCTCTCTCTCGCACACACACACAGTTTGTAAGAGCCTCTATGGAAGGACTTCCAGGTAAGTGATGGGGATTCTAGGAACAACAGAGAAGCAACTGGCAGGACACAGGTAAAACAGAAATATAGGAAGGAGAGCTAAGGAGCCCTCTTGGTATTGGAGGACCTCAAGAGAAAGGTAGACTAGCTCAGAAGTATGAAACAGATAGAAAGAGATTTCTAAAGAGCTGGCATTTTAGTTGTAGATTTAGGCTTGTAAATATGTGTATCATATATAGTTTAGAAAATAATCTTTTCTTTCTGAGCTGGAAAGTTTTACCTAAGCAAATGCCTCCCTTGTCTTTGTTTTTTTAAAGAATTGTCTATTTATGTATATAAGGACACTGTAGCTGTCTTCAGGCACACCAGTAGAGGGAATCTAACCATCACATATGGTTGTGAGCCACCGTGTGGTTGCTGGGAATTGAACTCAGAACCTCTAGAAGAGGTTCCATGCTCTTAAATGCTCAGCTATCTCTCCAGCCCCTGCCTCCTGAGTCTTTAGTACTATAAATATTAAATGATTTAAATGGTTACAGGCCTATGCGCAGGGCTTTTCTCTCCTACAATACAGAGCCTTCCACAATGCAGGACAACTGGCCTATAAGCAGACTTTAAGGAAGACGATGCTGAATACTGCATCCTGCATGCCCAAGTCAGGGATGAAAGTCCCAGGTCCACAAAGCTGGGAGTGGAGATTAAGAGACTTCAGGGAGTTAACTCCAGAACACAAGGTGCTTAGATAAGATAGTCCAGGTTCAGCAATCTGTACCCAAGTTATAGGAGAGAGAAGCAACACTGCTATGTTCTTATCTCAGATGTGGATGTATGTGGATGTGCTCCTGAGAGATGGACAGACAGACCACACCAGACACCTGAGAACCCTGGAACAGACACTGGAAAGAAAGAACCAGAAATCACAACAGGAGCATGGCTACAGTGAGTGCCAATGGCACCTTCATGACTGCATCATTAGCAGCTAAAACAAATGGGTGATAGAAAATTTAGTGTGACTTACCTTGTGCACTGGGCACTTTCAAGTTTCCCCAGTTGAGTTTAGACTCTTCAGCCCTGAGGGTTCATAATCCTGGGGACAGGTCAAGGCTCTGGTCTTCCTTGTGTCCTTATGATCACAGACTCTCAGCATGTGCCTCATAGTGAGGGAGAGAGCAGAGGCCAAAGGTGAAACAGTCAATGAGTGACCTCCATGAAAGATCACAACACAATGAGCACACCTGGGCACAACCATGTTCACACTCAGCTCCCACAGCCTCACCCTGTCCCAACAGATAAACACAGCATAGTGACACAGATTCTGGAAGGTTCTCCATCTGCCATTTATTTCTTAAAAAAAAAAAAAAAAAAAAACTTGCGGACTGCAGAGGGTGAGCGAGCAGAGTGCAGAAGCAACAGAGCTTCTGGGACAGACAGAAGCCACTCAGCTTCTGGGACAGACACCCATTTCTGGCTGCAGAAATATGGGCAACTTCCCCACCAGAGGAGAGGTGGCCATCCGGGAGGGCTGTGACCCCCAGAGCAGGTAAGGGAGCCATCTTGTCTCCAGGGTTTCTCTGAGACCAGTGTGTGCAGATCAGCTTGCAGACTGCGGAGGGTAAGCAGCGGACTGCAGAAGCAACAGAGCTACTAGGACAGGCAGAAGCCACACAGCTTCTGGGACAGACCACCGATTCAGGCTGCAGACATCCGGGCATCTTCCCCGCCAGAGGAGAGGTGGCTACCTGGGAGGGCTGCGACCCCCAGAGCAGGCTGTGCAGGTGAGCCCACAGACTGCGGAGGTAACCCATCTTCTGGGACAGGCCCTGTTTCGGGCCTTCATCCTCAACCAGGAGGCAAGTCTGAACGCCAGACCTCTGTGCACCTTCCCTGCAAGAGGACAGCTTGCCTGAAGAGAGTATTCTGACCACTGAGACTCAGAAGAGAGCTGAACTCCCAGGACAGCTGACAGAGGCTAACAGAATCACAGGAGGAACAGGCTCCAACCAGAGACAACTATAACAACTAACTCCAGGGATTACCAAATGGCAAAAGGCAAACATAAGAATCTTACCAACAGAAACCAAGACTGCTCACCATCATCAGAACCCAGCACTCCCACCTCAGCCAGTCCTGGATACCCCAACACACCCGAAAAGCAAGATTCAGATTCAGAATAATATTTCATGATGCTAGTAGAGGACCTGAAGAAGGACTTCAATAACTCACTTAAAGAAATACAGGAGAACAGCACTAAAGAGGTAGAAGTCCTTAAAGAATCACAGAAAAACACTGGTAAACAGGTGATGGAATTGAAGAAAACTATCCAAGACCTAAAAAGGGACATAGAAACAATAAAGAAAACCCAAAGTGAGACAACTCTGGAGATAGAAACCCTAGGAAAAAAAATCAGGAACCATAGATGCGAGCATCAGCAACAGAATACAAGAGATTGAAGAGAGAATCTCAGCTGCAGAAGATTCCATAGAGAACATGGGCACAACAATCAAAGAAAAATGCAAAATTCAAAAAGATCCTAACTCAAAACATCCAGGAAATCCAGGACACAATGAGAAGACCAAACCTACGGATAATAGGAGTAGATGAAAAAGAAGATTTTCAACTTAAAGGGCCAGCAAATATCTTCAACAAAATTATAGAAGAAAACTTCCCAAACCTAAAGAAAGAGATGCCCATGAACATACAAGAAGCCTACAGAACTCCAAATAGACTGGACCAGAAAAGAAATTCCTCCTGACACATAATAATCAGAACAACAAATGCACTAAATAAAGATAGAATATTAAAAGCAATAAGGGGAAAAGGTCAAGTAACATATAAAGGCAGGCCTATTAGAATTACACCAGACTTCTTACCAGAGACTATGAAAGCCAGAAGATTCTGGACAGATGTTATACAGACCCTAAGAGAACACAAATGCCAGCCCAGGCTGTTATACTCAGCAAAACTCTCAATTACCATAGATGGAGAAATCAAAATATTTCATGATAAAACCAAATTCACACAATATCTTTCCACGAATCCAGCCCTTCAAAGGATAATAATGGGAAAACACCAACACAAGGACGGAAACTACATCCTAGAAAAAGCAAGAAAGTAATCCTTCAACAAACCTAAAAGAAGACAGAATCCCAACTTTAACAACAAAAATAACAGGAAGAAACAATTACTTTTCTTTAATTTCTCTTAACATCAGTGGACTCAATTCCCCAATAAAAAGACATAGACTAATAGACTGGCTACATAAACAGGACCCAACATTTTGCTGCTTACAGGAAACCCACCTCAGGGAAAAAGACAGACATTACCTCAGAGTGAAAGGCTGGAAAACAATGTTCCAAGTAAATAGTCCTAAGAAACAAGCTGGAGTAGCCATTCTAATATCAAATAAAATTGACTTTCAACCCAAAGTTTCAAAAAAGACAAAGAGGGGCACTTCATACTCATCAAAGGTAAAATCTACCAAGATGAACTCTCAATTCTAAATATCTATGCTCTAAATGCAGGAGCAGCCACATTCATTAAAGAAACTTTAGTGAAGCTCAAAGCACACATTGCACCTCACACAATAATAGTGGGAGACTTCAACACCCCACTCTCACCATTGGACAGATCCTGGAAGCAGAAACTAAACAGAGACACATGGACACTAACAGAAATTATGAAACAAATGGATTTAATAGCTATCTACAGAACATTTTGTCCTAAAACAAAAGGATATACCTTCTTCTCAGCACCACATGGTACCTCCTCTAAAATTGACCATATAATCGGTAACAAAATAGGCCTCAACAGATCCAAAAATATTGAAATTATCCCATGAATCCTATCAGACCACCACGGACTAAGGCTGATCTTCAATAACAGCATTAATAATAGAAAGCCAGCATTCACGTGGAAACTGAACAACACTCTACTCATTGATACCTTGGTCAAGGAAGAAATAAAGAAAAAAATTAAAAACGTTTTAGAGTTTAATGAAAATGAAGCCACAACATACTCAAACTTATGGGACACAATGAAGGCATTCCTAAGAGGAAAACTTATAGCCCTGGGTGCCTCCAAAAAGAAACTAGAGAGAGCATACACTAGCAGCCTGACAGCACACCTAGAAGCTCTAGAACTAAAGGAAGCAAATTCACCCAAGAGGAATAGACGGCAGGAAATAATCAAACCCAGCTGAAATCAACCAAGTGGAAACAAAAAGAACTATTCAAAGAATCAACCAAACCAGGAGCTGGTTCTTTGAGAAAATCAACAAGATAGATAAACCCTTAGCCAGACTCACTAGAGGGCACAGGGACAGTATTCTAATTAACAAAATCAGAAATGAGAAAGGAGAGCCGGGCGTGGTGGCACACGCCTTTAATCCCAGCACTCGGGAGGCAGAGGCAGGCGGATCTCTGAGTTCGAGGCCAGCCTGGTCTACAAAGTGAGTTCCAGGACAGCCAGGGCTACACAGAGAAACCCTGTCTCGAAAAACCAAAAAACAAAACAACAGAAATGAGAAAGGAGACATAACAACAGAACCTGAGGAAATGCAAAACATCATCAGATCCTACTACAAAAGGATATACTCAACAAAACTGGAAAACCTGGATGAAATGGACAACTTCCAAGACAGATACCAGGTACCAAAGTTAAATCAGGATCAGATTAACAATCTAAACAGTCCTATTTCCTCTAAAGAAATAGAAGCAGTCATCAATAGTCTCCCAATCAAAAAAAGCCCAGGACCAGATGGGTTTCATGCAGAGTTCTATCAGACCTTTAAAGAAGACCTAATTCCAACTCTCCTCAAACTATTCCACAAAATAGAAACAGAAGGTACTCTATCCAATTCATTCTATGAAGCCACAATTACTCTGATACCTAAACCACACAAAGATCCAACAAAGAAAGAGAACTTCAGACCAACTTCTCTCAATCCATTAAATAAAGAAGAAATCAACCCTAGGTCAAGATGTTAAGAATCAAGGACACATTCAGATTCTTATTCTCAGTGTGGAAGTGAGGTGCTGAAGCTCAGGGCAGCATGGAGCTAACAGGATGCAGATGTCCCCCAGTGTTTGGCTGGACCAGCAAGGATGGCTGTGAAGGGAACACAGGGCAGGGCAGAGACAGAGTCCTGACATGCAGGGGCAGGCTGGACCCCACAAAATTTTCACACTAAGCCCATAGTATCACAGGGAAATGCCAGAGACCATCCAAGTGGTGTATGGGGGTCCCTGGAATGAGAGTCCTCAAAGCTAGGTGGTTAAGGATCAGGCATTTACAAACAGAAACAAACACAGAGACAGTATGAGTCTGAGTGTATTTTGCATGAGTTTTTAAACATTAAAAGAGCAAATATTACAACACTTAGAAGATGTGTACAGTGAAGCAATCACGAACACCATCATTATCATTTGGCACAGTAAAGCACAGAAGTCAAGCAAACATTACAACTCTGTAAAGATGTGTTCAGTGAAACACAAACAGAACTGGAAACATCATGATTAATAGCAATGATCCAAGTATAACAACTCTAAAAGAATATAATCAGTGGGGCAGTCATGCAAGGCTACTGGCATATTTTCAAGACATGTTGATAAGTCTTTATGGTCAATTATTTAATATCTAATGCCTTATTTTTTTATAATGCATAAATTTAAACTCTGTTAATTCTTTTTATTTAAGGCTTTCTTTACCCTATGCCAAAGCCCACCTCCGATAACATGCATGTAGCCACATGAAATTTTATGGTTGGAAAAGTTTTTATCTGTCATAATACTATTATATAATCTTGTAAATAATTTAGAAAGTAAAGTGTTAGTTTCCCCATATAAGGTCATGTTAGTGACCCCATCTCTATGGATGGTTTCTTACCCATTACTTTCACATAAGATCTTTGCCTTGGCTAGCAGGATCATGTAAATAAGAAAAGGAATAAGAGAAAACAAAACAAATCAATTGCCATGAGAACTATAGCTCAATAACTTGCTCTGGCCAAGAGTTCCACAACTGGTTCCAGGAGGCCTCTTTCTTTTGAAGTTTTCACCTCAGTCTGTGGAACTGGTCACAAAGATGCTCCTGGGGTTGGTGTGGCAGGGAATATCAGATACCATTGTCTAAAGAAAACTGATGTCTAAAGACTCTTGATGTCACAGGAGAGACCTGAACACACTGGCTGTCACTCAGTCCACTCCAGGCAGCTGTCTTCATGCTAGAGAACGAGAAGACAACACTGGGAAGACAACATCCCAACAACCCATCGCTCACACACAGGGGATTCTGGGAGTCCCTGAAACCCAATCATATCCACATTGCCCCTCCCCAATCAGGGCCCAGAGTGTCACCTTTACAATCTAGGAGAGAAGTATCAGAGCTCTGGGGGCTTTCCCTGCCTAGGGTAAAACAAAACAAATGTATATGTATATGCATATGTATGTATTCATATCACAGTACAACTCAGGCTCCCAGAATATATGTCTGGAGATTTCTCTGGAGGAGCTATTATGGATTCCCAGAGCTCCTAACATCTCCAGCTTCACTCCAATGGCCTCAGGACAATCCTGTCTCCCACACTAACCTGGATCCGGAGCATAGTCTCTTACTTTTGCACCTGTTGATAAGAAAAGCTGTGAGAGTTCAAGGAAGATTGTGACTCTAAGAAGTTCCCAGAACTGACAGCAGACACAGTTAGAGACAGATCTCATTACAGATGGTTGTAAGGCACCATGTGGTGGCTGAGATTTGAACTCTGGACCTTCAGATGAGCAGTCAGTGCTCTTAACTGCTGAGCCATCTCTCCAGCCCTCAAGGAAGGCACTAGGAAGGTCCCAGAATGGACAGCAGACCCAGTTAGAGACAGTAGCCATGTGGGGTGTGGCTGTGTTTACCATTAATAAGCAGAGCACACTTCTAAAGGAGGCTGAGAGAGAACTCAGACCCTGCCCTTTCCTACCTGTGTTTCTCCTCCTCTTCATCACAAAAGCCATAATCACCATAGCTCCAATGATGATCACAGCTCCAAAAGCACCCAGAACAGCAATGATCACCATGTTGGAGTTGGTGGATGGAGGAGGCTCTGGGAAGGACAGGTACAGGAAATGAAGGTGAGGGTCATGACTCCAGCTCTCAGCCCTGAGCAGCTGAGGGTCTGCAGAAGGCTCCAGCTTTCCCTGACCCCAGCTCTACACCCACACCCTCCTTACCCCATCTTAGGGTTTGGGGCTCAGGCAGCCCCTCATGTTCCACATGACATGTGTACTTCTCCTCCTTCCCAAGAGGCACCACCACAGATGCCCACTTCTGGAAGGTTCCATCCCCTGCAGGCCTGGTCTCCACAAGCTCCATGTCCTGGGTCAGCTCCTCCCCATTCAACTGCCAGGTCAGGGTGATGTCAGCAGGGTAGAAGCCCAGGGCCCAGCACCTTAGGGTGACATCACCTTCAGATCTGGGGTGATGGGTCACATGTGCCTTTGGGGGATCTGTTTCGAAGATTTAAGAAATCATACAATTGGGCTGGTGAGATGGATCAGCGGGTAAGAGAACCTAACTGCTCTTCTGAAGGTGCAGAGTTCAAATCCCAGCGACCACATGGTGGCTTACAACCACCAGTAATGAGATCTGACGCCCTCCTCTGGTGCGTCTGAAGCCAGCTATAGTGTACTTATGAATAATAATAAAAATGAATCCTTGGACCGGAGAGAGCAGGGACTGAGCAAGTGGGACCGACCGGAGCGAGCGGGGCCGACCAGAGCGAGCAGGGTTGACCAGACCAAGGGGGAAAAAAAAAAGAAATCATACAATTAACAAAACAAACTGAAATCTACCCAAGACTCAGTTAAACCAATGATGACACTGAACTATGTGTCTTTTCACACTACAACTGTCATTGCACTAGTGACCAAGAACAGAGCTGGTCCTCTCATTACAGAACTGCACATTTTCTTTTGGGACTCAGAAGCTAAGAGAAAATCCACATGAGCCAGTGAGTCAACATGGTCATCCTTATGTGATGTTCAAAAGCATGAGAGAGGTAGTCAAAGAATGGAAGAGTGAATGGAAAGTAAGTAATTTAATATGTGTTGGGGGCATATGCTACTGGAAGGGTGCCACCACTGAGACTCAACCACTATGGTCATCTTCCTAACCAATATTAACTGTCAGTCCAAATGAACAGCCATCACTACGTGTGTAGCCAGAGAAAATCACTCCTAGTCCCTGCCTCTGGGGGACAAGGTACAGGTGTGTTGCACAGGACCCTTGGAATGATCTGTGGACCCCAGTGCAGCCTTCACTGGAACACAGTGGGCTCACAGGGTATGTGGATCTTCCCTCTCACTCCAGGCATAGATTGCAGAAGACCCTGTCTCTCAGAGAGTCCAAGTCCTGATTCACTAGGGGGGAGCACTGTAACTTGTGGGGCAGAGGAAGAGCAGGAGGCTTCTGGTTGTTTAGTTCTGACAGGAAAGAGTCTAAGTCCAGAAGAATCTCTACTTTAACTAGAACTCTGATTTAACTTGTCTAATTATCCAAGTTAGCAGCCTTCCCTGGCACAAGTAGAGACTGATACAAATGATAATACAAGGACAGGGAGAAACAGGATCACTCCAGTGCAGACAAGAACTGACTAGAAACAAATAACATCTTCAAAAAAAAAAAAGTAAAGCAAAAAGAAAAGAAAAAGAAAACAGAGAAAAAAGAAAAAGAAATTCCACGACTTATATTCCTCCAGGGTATCCAGAAGGGCTCATATGACCATTCACCATTGTAGGAACAGAGAGAATTGGGTTGTGGAAGGGATGCAAACCCCACAGACAAGGATGGATCTGTGAGAATGTATTCTATGAAAATTCTAGATACTGGGCAAATTAGCCTAGTGTAGGGGAGTCCATGTTTCTTATCAGGTAAAGGCAACTTCTTGTCCTGAGGTGTAAGGGCTGACACACTCAGCAGGACAGGAGTGCTTGTCCACATGCAGTGGGTGTGGGCAGAGAACCCTGCCTGGGAGAGGCCATGGCTGACAGAGGCTAC
>LR750008.1:89925-179666 GCA_902729485.2 Mus minutoides
AGCTGAGGGTTTCTTCCTCCCCAGGACTGAGCACCAGCCCGAGGGCAGAGGGAGGAACTGCCCGCCCCCTGCCCCCCCCCTTACCTGTGCGCAGCAGTGTCTCCTTCCCGAACTCCAGGTATCTGCGGAGCCACTCCAGGCACTCACCCTCCAGGTGCGCCTTGCGTTTCTCTGCAATACCTAACTGCTCCAACTTTCTTTGGGTCCTCCTTGCTGCCCTGTCTGCAGCTGTCCACGTTTTCAGGTCTTCGTTCAGGGCGAGGTAATCACAGCCGTCGTAGGCGGACTGCTCATACCCTCGGAGGAGGCTCCCATCTGATCCGAGGTCACAGCCAACCAACCACTGGAAGGTGTGAGAGCCTGCAGGACCCCGGAGGTCAGCCCGGCACACACTCCGCAGCTAAGCCCCACTCCCAACCACCCTGGTCCGGCCCCGGCCCCGCCCACCTGCGGACACAACCAAACTGAAAGGGAAACCGATCCCAGGTGGGTTCTGCTCGCGAACCTCCGACTTGGGACCCGGGATGTCTCCCGCCCCTGTGTTGGGACGTGGAGGGGTCGTAACCTCCGACCCGGGGTCACTCACCGTCCTCGCTCTGGTTGTAGTAGCGCAGCGCGGTCCTCAGGCTCACTCGGAAACCCTTCTCATTGTCCTTGGCGATCTGTGTGTTCCGCTCCCAATACTCCGGCTCCTCCTGCTCCATCCAGGGCGCCCGCGGCTCCATCCTCGGATCCTCGGCGTCGCTGTCGAAGCGCACGAACTGCGTGTCGTCCACGTAACCGACGATAATGAAACGGGGCTCCCTGAGGCTGGGCTGGGAGACCACGGTGTGGAAATACCGCAGCGAGTGTGAGCCTGTAGGCGGCGCGCGGTGAGACCCTGACCTCCTCCCGGGGCCCGGCCGGGTGTGCGGGCCGGGAGGGAAGCAGGGCTCGAGACGCAGGTGGAGAAGGGGCGGAGAGTCTGGTGGGCGACGCGGGGACGCGGCTTCCCCCGTTGCCGCCCCCGCCCCTCCCCGCAGACGCCGTTTCCCTCCCGACCCCGCACTCACCAGCGCAGGTCTGGGTCGGGGCCAGGGTGGCCGCCAGCAGTAGGAGCAGCATGCGATGTGCCATTGCTGCCATCTGGAATACTGGAGATCTGAGGCCCTCAGGCTGCGTGGACTTTATAACCAGTGCCCGCAGAGTAGCTGGTTTCCCAGGATCGTGCCACCCAATGGAAATGAGACCTGCCAGATAATTCCTGCTATCTCAGGAGGCCAGAGAGGGCATCAGATCCCCAGGAGCTATAAAGTGGTGCTGATCCAGGGCAAGGGAGGGGCAGGAGCTGAGCTGCAGGAGAGGGTGGTGTCTGCAGCAAGCAGAGTGAGGCCCTTGGGCACCTTTGAGGGTTTCCACTGCTGTGATAAGACCTCATGACCAAAAGCAACTTGAGGAAAAACGGATTTATTTCAGTTTACACTTCCACATCTCAGTCTGTCATTGAAGAGATTCAGGGCAGGACCTTGAGAGAGGATTCTAAAGGAGGAACTGAAGCAGAGACCATGAGGACCAGTGCTAATAGCTTTGTAGCTCATGGCTTGCTCAGCCTGCTTTCTTATACAATCCCTGATCACCAGCCAAGTCCACCTCCAGTGGGCTGAGCCCTTCCATATTGATCATTAATAGTAATTTTAAAAATGCCTTATACTTCCCCAAAAGCATCCTGGATGGAAGCAATTCCTCAATTCAGGATCCTCTTCTTATCTATGTCTCAGTTTGTGTGGAGTTGACAAAATGCAAACAGCACACCTGGTGCAGGGTCACTCAGTGAGAGCTGAGGGAGGAGGATGTGTGAGTTCCTCCCCTTGACCTGAGCCAGGGACCTGCCCTGTGGATGGAGAACCCATGGAAAAACAGTTGGAATGCAAGGAATGGGAGCACAGTGGGTTCCAACTCCATTCCTGCCCCTCAGTCCTAAGGACCTGTCTTTCCTTGCCTGTGTTTGACAATATTAATATAACCTTGGGAGGGATTGATAAAGTCAGGGCAAGGGAGGAGATGGGGAGAGAAATGGGGCCGTTTCTTACCTCAGAGCAGGGTAATCTGATTTTGGAGAGACTGAGGAGAGGTAGGTGGGTAGTTAGGTAGGAAGGTAGTTTACAGATATACAGACAGACAGATAGACACAGAATCAAAAAGGTATGAGAAGTGCTCTTCCACTCTTTGGACACTGACAATTTCTCTTCTTGCTCAGACTTCATGCAGTTTTAGGTCCTGCTCCAACAGACACCTGCCCAGCTGGGGACACATTCAGGGCTGACCCTGTGGAGTTTGTTAGAGTTCCTCCATGGATTAGAGAACCATGGGGTTTTGCAAAGATCACACACCACAGCAGACTTCATGTGAGAGATTTATTGGGGGTGGGTAGTGAGGATGGAAGAGAAAAATAGGTGCCTGTGGAGACCTGAGCTGGATAAGGGTACACAACTTGTGGCTACAGTAGAAATGTGTCACATTTGGTGGCTGGTGATGATTTGGCTTCTGGAACTGATAGGCTGAAAGCAGGCTGGTTCTGAATGTGGGTGGTCATTGGTTAACAAACATCCCTTCCTCTTATTTATTATATACGGTGAGAAAATAGGAAGGGGTGTCTGGTGAAGCAGAAATGGGGTCACTGAGGAGAAGGAGCGAAGATGGCGGAGTGAGGCATGTCCCGGGTGGCTGGCCTGCGGGCCCGGGGCAGGCCTCCTGCGATAAGCGGAGTACTTGTGCTGGACCATGTGAGGAACCGTATCACACAAGATGAATATTTTCCTGACCTTAGGTGCTTTTATATTCAGCTCAACATTCTGAACTCAGGACTTGGCAAGAATATTCTATGTGGACTGCTCAGTGAGGCGTCCTGGTTCTTCCATCCTGTTACTTTCCCCAGTGAGATGCAGATGTCTTTCGACAGATTACCTCCATGGTTTAGGATTCGAAGACTGCCTTTCTTTTACTTCATGTCAGACTCAACACAGAAAAGCCGTGAGGATGCAGCTGTCCTGTTGACTTCAGGAAGAAAACAATGGACTTAAGTCTTCTGCAGCTTTTTAATTAGAAAGACAGTGTTTGCAAGTAGAAGGAAGATGTTCAATTTGAAACAAGTACTTAGGTTCTGTGGCGTGATTTGTTTTCTTTTTAAAAGATCCAAACATGAAGACTGAACAAATGCCGAGTGTGGGTGACTTCGGGGTTTTTTAAATATCTTCCCTTTTTAGCACTATTATAAGCACAGTTGACCGCAGTAAGTTCTAAATATTTAATATAATTTGAAGTGAAAGAAATGTTATCTAAATTCTGGCTCACTCTTTGACAGATTTCCTGGACAAAAACAAGATATGATAAAAGCAGAAACCAGGTTTGGTTTCGTATGGGAGTGAAACCATTACAGTTTTATGTGTATAAATCTACATTTTAAACAAGATTTTTCTCTTGGAGAAGAACCCTGTTGTTTATAAGAAGGCTTTGGACAGTTTAATAGTCTTAAATGTTCTGCTTTATTGTTTTAGTCCTTCTCAGGAAGGCCCAGCTGGGCCTGTGGCTAGTTCAGAATGGGAGGACACTTAGGCTGGGACAATGCTCACCCTGAACTGCCAGTGTGGGGGGAGGCCAGGGCAAGAAGAGCAGATGTTCAGGGCCAGCTTGGACATCAGGATGAGGTTCAAAACCAGCAGGGAAAAAACAGAGCCCAGTGACGCCCTCTATTGTGGAATCCTACGTAGCATGTGAGACTGGGTCGGAAGGGAACTGGCATATGTGATCTTTCTGTTAAGGTGATATGGTGGACCCTGGTGTGCAACTGGCCTTCACCTTTGGACATAGAGGAATGAAGGAAAAACTAAGGCTTGGCACATAAATCTTTTCTTCTAAGAAAAAGAAAAAAAAAAGAAATGGGGTCACTGAGCTCTTTAGAATCTTCCTGTTGTCTGGGAGTGGGTGTCAACATCTTTGGGGACCCAAGAAAGCTGGGATGCTGGGTAGGTTCAAAAAAAGCATGCTGTTCCCTCACTGTCCAGGCTCTGCAGGACCATCTGCAGCTGGGGATGCAGAGGCATCTTTCAGTTGAACCATCATGGGGCAGGTGCTTTGAAGCTGTCTGGCATGCAGAGTTTGAGGAAACACCTGGAGCTACCATTTTACTGAAGCCTATCTGCATACATTAGGATCAGAAGGTAATGTTAAGGAGGATAGAATAATTTTTTTCATAGGTGAACGTTTTAAACACTAAGGCTTATTAGTTGGGTGTAGGGCATCCCAAGACTACAGAAAAGGAGAGGATAACCCCACCTTTAGGACTAAGCTGAATACAAGGGAGATGAAACAGGCTGTTGATTGACAGTACTTATCTGGAGTCCATTTGACCCATGAGAGGTTGATTCAAGTAGATTCTTTGAAGCTTAAAAGAATTTTTTAAGTTTACAAAATGAGATAAATTTTAGACATGTAAACACACCACTGTTTAATCCGTACTGAACTTCACATTGTAGAAAAGGCAACATACTCATGCCTTTGAGTCATATTAAAAGCTTGGGGACTCCGAAAATGGGTTTCAAGGTGATAGTATGAACATTCCTACCTCTATCCAGAACACAGGATGTATACACATTGGACAGATGTGTTTAGCTCAGTGAGAAGCACTTTTAAGTCTATACTTAGAAGACAACCATAGGAAATTCATAATCTTGAGCTTGTGACTATAATAGCAATTACTGATTATCATAGCTAGATGATTAACTCATCAGAACTCCATTGATCAATGTTAAAACTCTGAACTTTTTAGATGTTAATATAACAATAGCATAGAGAGGAAAGATCTGAAGCATTTTTTATTGTTACATACACCTTAAATCGATTTCTTATTCCTCTACAGATTGCATTTACACATCTTAAAGCACCTCCTTAGACCTTTATAAATTGCATTTAAAACACTTTTTTGACCTTTCAGAGATCTGAAAGCACACTTTTAAGATCGTTGTAACTTATTTAACATTTCACATCCTTAGAAGTTATATAAACTTTACATTTTTTTTCTGTCCAATTATTCAACACAAGTCACAGGTGGTTGGTTACTGAGAGCAAACATCCTGGTAAAGTATCTTCCTTTACATAAAGAAATAGTAAAACGTTACATTGAAATCTGTTATGTGAATTTTTCTCTTCTTAGAACCTGGTAACAATGTGATCAGTGTCTAGACCTAGTAACAAAACTAGAAAAGTGTCCATGATTTTTACACATGAAAAGAACTGAGAAGCACCTGAAGCCTGTGATGTTGCTTGCTGTTAAACTGACAAAGCTCTCCCTAGTCCAACCATCAGAGATCTGGGAAGGATGAATTTCTCCTGAGTAAGCAGGAAGTACAGACCAAGCAGCTTCCAAATCTATTAAAAATGACAGACTTATCTGTTACCTAGACAACCACTGAAGGTTCTACTGTGTTAGTCTTGATGTCACTGGGTACAGAGGACCCAGGGAAACATCTGTCTTCCCTGTCCAGTCCAGAAGATCCAAAGCAAGGCAATTCCCCAGTGTCCTGCTTGTCCACAGTTTGGACAGAGTCTTGGTGACAAATAAGATGAAAGACAGATTTTCATTCAGTAGGTCTGGCTTTGTCATCTTTAAAGAAAGCTCAAAGTGGAATTCTTCTGTACCCCATCATCATCTGTAAGGACCTCGGGATCACTTTAGTAGCTGGAGGTCTCTGTCTGTCATAGTAAGCTTTTTCCATCAAGCATTTTAAATGCCATATTCATCAGATCTCTGAAAAGTTTTGAGGACTGTTAGCTGCTAAGGACAGCTACACTGAACAAACTCATTGTTTCTAATAACTTGTTTTAGACTTAACTTTGGAAACACATACAGGAGGCTAATTAAACCTTGTTCCTGTTCTTCACTTGCCTGTGTTAATTGTCCTCCATAGTTTACAGTGAGTCAGTAACTTACATAAGGTTAAGATTTTGTAACTTTATCTCTGTTAAGTTTGAGCCTTAGTAATTTGAGTTGAAGATTCTTTATCATCTAAATTAACCATAAATGCCTTAAACTTTAGTCCATAGGAGACTGGTATCTTTTATAATTTACCATTGTACAACACCACGGTTTTTGTATGACTCAGTTTCTCTAAATACCTAAAGCTTAACAAGGTGAGCAAGGACAACAGAGCGACACAAACATGACTGTGAAGCTGAGTAGGCCTTAGAAATATAGAACTTATTAATAAGTATATCTTTTTTTTTAATCACATATACCTTGCTGGAGAGATGGCTCAGAAGTGAAGAGCACCAGAGCCTCTTAATCCCAGCAACCTCACTGCAGGTCACAATGTTCTGTAATTATAGCTCCAGGGACCTGACACAATAACATATATATGAATGCATATAATGCTCACATGCTCATAACATAAGATGTTAGAATAAAATGCATTGCTTATTCATCAAACATGTGTTGTGCTTATCTACATTTTATAACACCTGGGTACTGAGCAGTTAGCAAAGACAATGGAGGATGGACATACATCTTATATCAGCTTCTGCTAATCTAAGTAGATCTTTATAACCTTAAATTTTTATCATCACATATACTATATTTTAAACCTAAGTAGAATCATATATTTAAGATGTTGTAACAAATATAACCTTAGATTTTTATGTTCATACATAAATTTATGCCAATCAGAAATATTTCTTTAGTCTATTAAGAGATACAATGATATAGAGAAAGCTCATTAGGACAAAGAAGTTTTACAGTGGTTATTGTTTTGTAACAAATGGTCACTTGAAGATGGTGTTGAACTCACATGGCATGTACTCTTTAACTCTTTAAGGATGGCTGCCAGTCATATGGCAACTTAGATTTTGATGTCATCAGCTAAATGGAGGAGAACCACATGATTGCTATCTTAAAACACATCTGTTTTCATGGTCTGTTGTTTTTAAAAACAAAATCCCAGTCACTCAGTTTTACCAATGAAGATGAAGGGGACATATGCTGAGGTGAAAACCTACTGGTGCAGTGAGACAGAGAAAAGATCTTTTTACTCCACCAAGGTCTCAGAAGGCTCTCTCTTCTCCTTCTCCTTCTCCTTCTCCTTCTCCTTCTCCTTCTCCTTCTCCTTCTCCTTCTCCTTCTCCTTCTCCTTCTCCTTCTCCTTCTCCTTCTCCTCCTTCTCCTTCTCCTCCTCCTTCTCCATGCTGTCTTCCATTTCATCCAACTCAATCTCCCTCCTTTTTATTTCCTGTGTTTTCCTATGTTCACCCCTGTCAACTGGTTGCATGTTCTGCCTCTTGAAATATGGTTGAATTTACTTAATATTCTTTACAGGAAGCTCTTGGGGAAAAAAGCTGTGTGTAAGGGCTGAGCCACACCACACCAACCTGTTTACAATTAACAGAAAGCTCTTTAAAGTTGTCTGTTAGGGCTGTGCAACTCCACAAGCAGAAACAGATTTTCCTGTTCCAAGTTCAGAATCTTGGGCTACACAATGTGATCAAATATCCCGTAACATTTCCCCATTTTTCTTAATCATAACTATTTCTCTAAAATCAATAAACTATATGCTACTATCNTTTTTTTTTTTTTTTTTTTTTTTTTTTTTTTTTTTTTTTTTTTTTTTGTCCAGTTTGGACAGTGTTCTATCAGCTGTTGAAGCAAGGGCAGTTTCTTGCCCAGTGGCAGCTTGCCATATCTGAAGCAAACTACATAAGGTTGTTGCTCAATGCTCATCTTCTACCGTAAAGTAGTATGGGGGTGCTGCCAGGAGCTGACATATCTCATTGTAAGAAAGTTGAATTAATAAAACATCTTTAAATGCCATATTCTGTAATGTCTAAGGTTTTTGAAGTCTAGTACTTACCAAAACCAAACAAAGAAAAGTTTCATTAGCTAACTATTAACTTACATTTTAAATTTTTCTTAAACAGTTTGTAATAGGAGCTTTCAAAAGGACTAGAACTTTCCATTGCATTTTTAAGAATTACATAGTTATCTTAATATCCTTGAGTTGATACATATTATTTTATAACCAAAATATGACCTTACTTTGTATCAATATACAAGGATCTATACCTATGCAACCAACTATAACCTTAATTTGAATCAATATACAGGGATCTATACCAATGTAAGCAAATATATCCTTAACTTTCTATCATATACAAAATTCTATATCCATGTGAGCAAAAATAACCTTAATTTTGTATCAATACACAAAGATATATAACAATGTAATGAAATACAACATTTATTTTGTCTCAATATACAAAGATAAAAGCCAAGGTAAGCTAATATTATTTTGCAACAATATACAATAATTTTGTATTAATATACAAAGTTGTATATAAGAAAAGATTGAATAATTTACCCGTTTCTTATTATTCCTATATTTTTGCTATAATCCCCTTTACTTGTTTATATCAAAAAATGAAGATTTTAAGTGTAACACAGTAAAACTGTTTTCAATAATGACACTATTTCTGCTAAGCTTTTCACAATGTCCAGCTTGGTTGTATTTGGCAGTCTTAAGATTCAGCATATTTAAGTTCAGAGTTCTATACAATGTTCATGTCAGTTTCCTATGAACTCAGGAATCTGAATGTCCTGAGCAGTTTATAGTCTGAAGCTGATCTTTGGGTGGTGTTTGCCAGTTTAATGGCGATCCTGTCTATGTGGAACATAGCAGTCAACCCAAAGTTGCCCACTGTTTGCTAGAAAACTTAAACATTTTAAATGCTGTAGTCAGCACATCTCAGAAAGTTTGAGAACCACAAATTCTTTAGTACATTCTAGGTATAAAAACTTTGTTTCTGGGCTGGTGAGATGGCTCAGCGGGTAAGAGCACCCGACTGCTCTTCCTAAGGTGATAAGTTCAAATCCCAGCATCCACATGGTGGCTCACAACCATCAGTAACGAGATCTGGCGCCATCTTCTGGAGTGTCTGAAGATAGCTACAGTGTACTTACATATATTAAATAAAATATATCTTTAAAAAAAAAAACTTTGTTTCTAGTTTTTTGCTTTAGACTGAAATCTGAGGACATACACAGGAAGCAAGATGAAGGTCATTACTAGAATCAGTTCCTACCCTGTATGTATGACTACTGGTATGATGACAGAGTTTCTGTATCCACAGTGTTTTCATAGAACTGGTGATAATACCTATATCTTAAGAAAAGTAAATGAAAATCAAAAGATTATGAGATTGGTGGCAATAGAACAGTCCCTTTGTTTTTGTTCTTCTCTGTCCAATACCAAGTGGTTCTTCTGATGTGACACAGAGATATTGGATTTTCCTTTAACAAGCATGTGTGGGTTTAGAGATGGAGAGACCCACCCTCTAGCCCCCAAATCCAGCTTTGATGTTTAATTGAGACCACATAAAGACCATTTGCCACTTCTGTCTGTAGAGAGCAGAAGCGACAAGATGGAGGTGGGCAGTACCACTTGGCCAGTTGACTACTTTGCTTGGGACATTTTCTCTTGATGAACCAACTTTTTCTTCAGACGTTTCATTTTCCCAGTGGTCTCCAGATTCTTTAGTTGGATGCTTTTATTCTCCTAGAGGGAGAGAAGCAACACCCTGACCAAACCCTAAATCTCAGGGTTCTCCATTTTGGCCATTTATATCCTTCCTAGTTTTTTGTTGTTGTTGTTGTTGTTTTGGCAGTAGAAAAAGTTGAAACACAGTTACATAGACCTACACAGAGAGTTGAATCAAATATACCACATTGCAGCAAATTAAGATGACCTGTTCTGAATATTAACTATAACCCTTTAGTTTTAAGTTTAAGGCCAAATTTTGTTATATCCTTTATCAGTTTTAAAATATACCCAATGATTTTAGAAACTCTAGCATAGTTTACACCATAGTCTTAAAGAGATTTTTAAGAACAGAGAACAGAGAACTCATAGACATAAAATATTTTTAGGAGTGAACAGTGTGGACACTGCACAGAGGAGGCAAAGATCTCACACCAGGGAGACAGGATCTTCATCCCATGGAAAGAAGGAGAAAACAAGTAGAGCATATGTGTCATTTATCTCTACCATGTTTGCCTTGTGACTGTCAGATCACTGTTAGCCAATGTCACTAAAACTGTAGAACAAGAAACCTCCTGGTAAGAGTCACAAGGCAAGCCGGGTGTGGTGGCGCATGCCTTTAATCCCAGCACTCAGGAGGCAGAGGCAGGTGGATTTCTGAGTTCGAGGCCAGCCTGGTCTACAAAGTGAGTTCCAGGGCACCCAGGGCTATACAGAGAAACCCTGCCTCGAAAAAAAAAAAAAAAAAAGAGTCACAGGGCAGCACAGTTTGTCTCTGTCCTGGGCCATCTCTCCAGTCCCTGGACCAGCTTTTAAAATACACATAAATCTAAAGTAGACTCATCCCATCAACCCTTGAATCTTCTCTGGAGGCAGCACCAGGATTCCCAGAGCCAGGGAAGGACAGGGGCCATGGGCACAGCACAGACCCAACAGGACAAGACTCTTCTCTGTGCAGGGGACGCTGACCCAGCTGATCCAGCTCTACCATCGCTTCTACCAGATGCTGTCCCAGCCCCAGCTCTGTGCGCTCCTGGCAAGCTCATCAACCTCCATCACCTCATGGTGGAGCTAAAGAAACAGAAGCCAAACTTCTGATTCAGACACACCAAGCCCTAAGCTCCCGTGGACTCTGTAGGTCTCACACTGTCTCCTGGGATCCCCTTCCCATCCCTTTTGTCTCCATGGTGTCTACACACCCCACTCAGCCTCCATTGCCAGGACTCTGCCTCAACAGAGTGTGCCCAAGGCCACTCCCTGGGCTTCTGAGTTAGGTGACCTTCATTCCCAGTCAGGTCAGCTCCTCTGCTGTTCACTCACAGCCTGTGAGCTTCCACTGCCCCAGGCTCTGACTGACCCTCAGCTTTTAGGGCAGAGGGGTGCAGGCCACCTTGTAGTTGATCTGCAGGCTCTGCTGGAATAGTGACATCACCTCATGGCTGGGCTCACTCTGTGGTAATAATAAGTACTTACTGTGCTGGGACCATTTCCTCTCCTTTGTTCCTGGGCCTTTGAATTCTCCAGCATGTATTTCTTGTAGACCTAGTCAGTACCTGGTGGGCATCACGAAGAGGGTGGGGTCTGTTGCTGCTTCTGGCCCAGGGGTGGCATAGTTGCTCAGGAGGGGACTGTTTGTAGCTCTACAGGAGGGTGACACCTGCTGCAAGGCCTGGGAATGTGGTAGCTTTTGGTGCTGTCCTGAGAGCTACTATGGGAAAAATCACACAGACTCTGAGCCTCTAAGGGGCTGTCACAGCTCCTTTGAGGGTGGATGGCCTATAACACCTGCAGCCATGCATTGAGGCAGGGGTGGACCTGGCTCCAAAACAGATCCTGTCATTTTCATGTGACCCAGATCCTTCCCGGTCCCCTCTGCCCCACCTCTGCAAGGAGTTTGCAGACTCTAGAGCAGTGGTTCTCAACTTTCCTAATAATGCGACCCTTTAATACAGTTCTTCATGGTGAGCACAACGATAAATTTATTTTCATTGTTACTTCATAACTATAATTTTGCTACTGTAAAGTATAGTAATATAAATATCTGTGTTTTCTGATCGTCTTAAGCAACCCTTGTGAAAGGGTTGTTTTACCGCAAGAGGGGTCATGACCCACAGGTTCTAGAGTGAAGGTACATCCTTGACCAAGTTGTTTGTATTTTTAGACAGGGTTTCTTGGTGTAGCTCTGGTTGCCCTGGAACTTACTCTGTAGACCAGGGTGGTCTTGAACTTAGAGATCCACCTGCCTCTGCCTCCCAAGGGCTGGGACTAATGGTGTGTGCCTCCACAGCCTGGAAATCTTGACCAAGTCTTAAACAAAAGCTAGGCTGGTTTGTAGACCTGTAACCCTGGCTAATTAGGGGCCAGAAGCACTGGATGGAAAGCCTGCTTAAGTTACAGAGTAAGTTCAAGGCCAGCCTAGACCACGTCTTAAAAGTAAAGGCTGGGATACACCTTAATTTCAGGAATCCATCCCATCTACAATGTGGGGGAAATTGTAGGTGAAAGATGCTGTCAAGGAAAAAAGGAGTAATTTGAGGTTATTTCCTTTATCTCATTCACTTCCCAGGGCCTTGGCTGTACTAGGCTAAGGGAGCCTAAGCTCATCCTACCTAGTCCTGGGCATCCATGCTCCTTTCTCACTTGTTACAACTTTCCCACCTACTCCACCACCCCCCTTCCAGGTGTCAGTCCTGGGGATCCCAGTCTTCTGGCTTTACCTTATAATCCCCGGGGTTCTGGAACTTGCTATGTAGTGGAAGAATGCAGAAATCTGCCCTCAAGAGGGCTGTGATTAAAGGCATTCTCAGAGAAACCCAGGACCCTTTCTTTGGGTGATCACATCAAACTCAGCTGGTGTGTAGTTCAGTGAGGACACAGTCAACAGGCAGGAAGCCCTGGGGTAAATCCTGGACAACAGCAACCACAAAAGGAAAAACAACTAATGCTCTGCTGTGGCGGGTTGTGCAGGGGAGCCAGGTTTCTTCAGTGTGACCCGGACAGCTTCATGGGCTTCTGAAGCTGGCCAGCCGTTCCTGAACTCTGCAGTCTGCAGTATGTAGGGACATTTGACATAGAGACCAGTCCATCCCCAACACTCTTGGGAGCTGCGATGCGTCTCAAAGCCACCAGGGGGCAGCAGGACACAGGAGTAGGAGCGGCTCCAGTTACTGATCATCTAAGTGGCTGTGAGCTTTGAATGCTGGGAAAGTCAGTGTTGTGGTTGCCTATGCCCTCTTCATACCTAAGCAGACAGGGATTTTCGCTTCAGCCCCAAATCCTCTGTTTTGTGCTTTTCACAGGTCCTTATGATCTTCAGGCTGAAACACAGCTTCAGAGCGAAATTACACCTCAGGCTTCTCACTCAATTTTTACTCAACACAAACTCTCCAGTCACAGTGACTGGAGTCCAGTGTATATGGAGTCCAGTCCACACACACACCACACACACACACACACACACACACACACACACACACACACACACCATGGCATACTGAGGTGAGGCAGGAGTATCAAGAATTCAAGGTCGGTACTGGAGAGATGACTCATAGGTTGAGAGCATAAACTGGTCTTCCATAGGTCCTAAGTTGAATTCTAAGAAATAACCTGATGACTCACAACCATCTATAATGAGATCTGGTGCCCTCTTCAGGTGGACAGGCACTTATACAGGCAGAACACTGTACATAATATATCTTTTTATAAAATAAAATAAAGAAGTCAAGGTCAACCTGAGCTACAACAAGGCATACAACACAAACATATTAAATGAACAAACACACAGGCTTCACAGACCAGTAGCATCAGGGGCCACTCTGTAGGGGGAGTTGTGTCGATTTCTCCCTTCCCTTGCTGAATCCCTAAGACCAGTGTGTACATCTAGTGCAGAGGACCCTAATGTATTGCACTAGGGGTTAGAGGTGTTCCTACATGCTGTAGTGACCCCCCAATACTGTTCAGAGATCTCTTTCTTTACAGAAATCTTATTTCCCTCCATTTCTTTTTCATTCTTTTAAAAAATATTTTTATTTATATGGGTGTTTTGCCTCCATGTATATCTGCCCCACAAGCATGGAGTTCCCCTGGCAGCCAGAAGAGGGCACCATATCCCCTCTAAGACTGGAGTTACAAGTGGATGAGAGCTGGGAAATGAACCCAGGTCCTCTGGAACAGCAGTAAGCATTCCTCACCTCTGAACAATCTCTCTAGCTCCATAATTTTACTCAGAAGTGACACCATCTTTGTTTTTATTCCGTGGTTCTCTGATTCTTTTCTTTGCATCCATAGGAACTCACTCAGGCCTGACCCACCTAACTACCCTGCAGAGAAAGTTTGAATAAGAGAAGCCCTGGGTTCCTCAGGGTCACAGAGTCCAAGAGAAGGAGGTTCCCAATCTGCCCCCACATTGCTCAGCTACCTAAACGTCCGATGTCCTTCAGCACCAAGGTAGCATTGCTAACATAACCCGCACATGGAACGTTCCAGATGCCCTGTGTTGGTTTATATTTTCCCAAACCTACTTTAATAAGCTTACTTACATGTTTTAACCTCTCTTCTAGCTCACCACCCACCAGAGGAAATAGAAAGGAAAGGTTAATAGGGCAAAGGAGGGTGTGGACCTGTTTAGAAATTGTTCTTTTGGGAGAGTCCAATCTGTATTGTCAGGATATCAGCAATTAAGTTCACACAAATCAGCAATACTAGTTTAATCCAGCAGAAATGTTGAGGTTGCGCCAAAAAGCAGGAAGAAGCTGCCGGAACACCACGAGAAGTTCTTTGGTCCATTTTTCTCTACAAAGTCATGACAAATGATCAGTAAAGAAGGCAAGGCTGACCAATGCCACAGCACAGTCTGTGAAGACCAGCATCAGCAAAGCCCAACGAGGACCAGCAAAGAGTGACAAGGTGAGCCAATGCCACACAGTGTCATCTGTGGTCTGTTTGGTGGTATTCATACTCTATCCAAACATCATGTGTTCTCTCAAGAGGGCATCTCTCAAGCTCTAGCAAAATATCGCATGTTCCTTTCCCAGACAGATTCCATAAAAGCACCACAAGTCTGCTTCAGCAAAAACATCCTTGCATAAGACAGTTTCCAGAAAAACATCACGAGACACAACTGAGTCCCAAAGAAACCAGAAATTTCCTCTTCAGTCCTGGTTCTCCTAGATTTAGGTTCTCAGACCAGTGGGCTGTGTTACAAAACTGCTTCTTGTACACCACCCATCTCTATTTTTTAACAGATGATCTCTAATTCCATCTTTATCCTAAAGCTTTAGTAAGGGCCTTTGCAATAACAGAGAGCTGTTCTCTGGTGACTGGTTTTCAAACATAGAGAATGTGGCTCAATGACTTGAGTACCCACCATGTATACTTCAGGTCCCAAGTTTGATTTCTTAACACCTCCAAAAACAGGGTGATGGCACCCACTCGATATGCTGAGGTGACTCAGGTAGAGGTGCTTGCCACTGAGTCTGACCATCTGAGTTCAGTTCCTCAAAACCCACGTGGAAAGAGAGAACTGGCTCCCCAAGGTTGTCTTCTGACTCCCCCTGCCCCAACACACCACACTGGGGAGGGCCCTCAATCACACACGGTACTCATAAAGCAATATTATAAATAGGTAACGCGAGCGGCGCTCGGGCCGGGGGTCTGTGCACTCTCCCAGGTTTCCTGCAGGACTCTCCTGGCGATCTTGGGACCACTGGTGAGAGGAACACAACATCTGTTCCCGTCCAATTCCGTGGGACTTGAAACGGCAGCTGGGAGATAGACAGGGGGCCACACCGGGGCCCTACTGTGATTACATCAGATCAGCTGCTGTCTGCTATTTAGGATTCGCTAACATTTCCCTGGCACTACACCTGGGAGATCCTATATTTGCCCTGAGAGCTTGGGTATCACTATCTGCTGTGTTAGTTACTGTGGTCCTTTGAATATGGTAACCCCCATATTCTTGGTTATTTGAATACTTAGTCCCGAGTTGGTGCTGTTTGGGGAAGCTTAGGAGATGTGGCCTTGCTGGAGGAAGTATGTCACTAGGGGCATGGTTGGAGGTGTGAGCTCTCAGCTGTTCCTGCTGCCATGCCTGGTGTTTGCCTTAGTGATATTGATGGCCTCTTAAAGCTTTGGGACCCTAATCCCCAGATAAACCATCTATAAGTTTCCTTGGAAATGATGTTTTATCACAGCAACAGAAAAGAAACCAATACAGTTCCCTTTTCCATCTCTGAGGCTTAATATCTGACAAGACACAGGTTAGGGAGAAGGGGCTTATCCTGGCTTATTGTAGTCCCTAACACTAAATATGTCAAAGGGCAGGCAGGCCCTTCCTTCTTGCTCCAACCAAGGGGTCACCTCATTGAAATTGTCCCACAGGAGTTGTAAAAATGGGGGCTCCTGTTAAAGTGGCAGCTGTACTACATCTCATTCTGCAGGTGTCACAGGAGCTGTCCATGGTGGCGACCCCTTCTATCCAGCTTCAACCTGCAGCCTTGGTGAAACTCTACAGGAGCTGTCCATAGTGAGAACACATCTACAGTTCCCAGCAGCTCCACAGAAATGGCACCTCAGCAAAAGCCAGCTGCATTTGGGAAGGACTTTCCGCTCTAACCCATGGGACCCATGCCAAAGAAAATGTGGTGGAAAAAAAAAAAAAGATAGCAACCCCTGAGCAGAAAAATCCCATGACAGTGACATGGCTCAGCCTGCCAAGGGTGGATGGGAGGAGCTAGACTTCTTTTATAAGTAATTGGACCTTTGGCAGAGCACTCTCTCTGTCTCTGTCTCTCTCTGTCTCAGCTTGGAAGACCCTCTATGGAAGGACATCCAGGTAATTGATGGGGATTTCCTCTTTGGGCTTGCAGTAACAACAGAGAAGCATCTGGCAGGACACAGGTAACACAGAAATCTAGGAAAGAGAGCTAAGGAGCCCTCTTCGGTTTTGAGGAGCTCAAGAGAAAGCTTAAAGAGTAGCTTAAAAAGATTGACACAGAAAGAGATTTCTAAAGAGCTGACATTTTAGGTGTAGAATCAGGCTTGTAATAGGTATCACATATATAATTAGGAAAATAAAGTTTCCTCACTGAGTTGGCAGGTTTGTGTGTCAGCTTATGCCTACTGTATCCATATTGGTATCAATATTACATAATTTAAATGGTTACAAGCCTATGAGCAGGACTTTGGTCTCCTGTAATATAGAGCCATCCACAATGCAGAGCAACAGCAGGCCTAAGAACAGGCTTTAAGGCAGACTATGCTGAACATGCATCCAGCATGCCCAAGTCAGGGCTGCAAGAAACTGGCTCACTGAGCTGGGAATAGAGATTAAGAGAGTTCAGGGAGCTAACTCCAGAATACAAGCTGTTAAAAGAGAAGATAATGGAGGAGTTTAAACGTTTCAGTGGGACAGGGGGAACTGGAGAGATGGCTCAGTGATTAAGAACTCTGACTGCCTTTCCAGAGGTCCTGAGTTCAATTCCCAGAAACCACATGGTGGCTCAAAGTCATATGTAATAGGATCTGATGCCCTCTTCTGGTGTTTTCTTTTTTTGTTTTTTGGGGGGTTTTTTCTTTTCTTTTTTCTTTCAATTTTTATTAGATATTTTCTTTATTTACATTTCAAATGTTATCTATAAAGTTCCCTAAACCCTCCCCGATCCCCACCCTGCTCCGCTACCCACCCACTCCCACATCTTGGCCCTGGCATTCCCCTCTTCTGGGGCATATAACATCTGCATGACCAAGGGGCCTCTCTTCCCAATGATGGCCATCTAGGCCTACTTCTTCTATACATGCAGCTAGAGACATGAGCTCAGGGGGTACTAGTTAGTTCATGTTATTGTTATTCTTCCACCTATAGGGTTGAAGACCCCTTCAGCTCCTTGGGTACTTTCTCTAGCTCCTTCCTTGGGAGTCCTGTGTTCCATCTAATAGCTGACTGTGAGCATCCACTTCTGTGTTTGCCAGGCACTGGTATAGCCTCCCACGAGACAGCTATATCAGGGCCCTTTCAGCCCTATCTTGCTGGCATATGCAATAGTGTCTATGTTTGGTAGCTGATTATGGGATGGATCCCCGGCTGCCGCAGTCACTGGTTGGTCCATCCTTTTCATTCAGCTCCACACATGATCTCTGTAACTCCTTCAATGTGTGCTCTGTTCTTAATTCTAGGAAGGGGCGAAGTGTCCAAATTTTGATCTTCATTCTTCTTGAGTTTCATGTGTTTAGTAAATTGTATCTTGGGTAGTCTAGGTTTCTGGGCTAATGTCCACTTATCAGTGAGTACATGTTATGTGACTTCTTTTGTGATTGGGTTACCTCACTCAGGATGATACCCTCCAGATCCATCCATTTGCCTAGGAATTTCATATATTCATTGTTTTTAATAGCTGAGTAGTACTCCATTGTGTAAATGTACAAAAATTTTTGTATTCTGGTGTTTTTAAAGACAGTGATGTACACGCATAAAATAATAAATTAATCATTTTTTTAAAAAAGTTTCAGGGGGCGGTACCCAAGTTACAGGAGAGAGAAGCATCGCTGTTCTTGTAGTGGAAACTTCTGGTTTCTTTGGAAAGTCAGTTCTATCAAATGATGTTTTGCTGAAGCAGACACAGGTGAAAGGGTGTTTGCTAAAGTAGACACATGAAATGACACATAAAGGACACATGATGTTTAGAGGAATATAAATAAGTCCCAACAGACAGCAGACGAGTCTGCACGTGTTTCTTGTGACTCCATAGAGAGAAAAGTACCAAAAACCTTCAGGTGATGTTCTTGCAGTGGGATGATTGGCAGAATCAAGTGAAAGTTTCTGGATATGTGAGCTGATACAGAATCATGTGGAGTTTGGCTAAGACAGGCTTACCTGGTGTTTGCTGTGGCAAGACTGGTGGAAGGCAAGACTCGTGTGAGGACACGTGATGTTTGGAGGGAGGATAATAGGACACAATGGACAGTGATGGCGGGCTTGCATAGCTGGCTTTGCAATGCTATGTTGGTCTCAAGTCTGCATCTTCACTGATCTTTGTTAAGAGTCTTGGCAGAGAACTTCTCCTGGTCATTCCTGCTGACTCATGCCTATTTGGTAGAGGCCTGGCAGTTTCTGCAGGGTCATACAAGAGCTGATGATTTGGGTTTGCTATCCTGACACTGCAGTACTGGACTGCTGATGTACTGTAAATTGGAGATTGAAATTGCCCCCAAGCAACTACTTCTAAACAGCAAAGAGCTGAGCCTCCTAGATTCTTCTGCATCGAGCTGCCATTGCTGATTCTTGTGAACTGAACTGCTGATATCCTGACAATGTAGATTGTATTTGCTCGGAAGAACCATTTCTAAACAGGTGTACTTCCCCCGTATCTTCATATCCTTTCTTTTTCTCTACTTCTGGTGGGTGGTGGGCTATAATGGAGATTAAGCATTTAAGAACCATTATTAAAAATGGCTTTTGAAAAATCTAAGCTAAGTATCTCATCTGTGGATGTGCTCCTGAGAGTTCAACAAAAAAAAAATCACAACCCACACCTGAGAACCCTGGAAGAGATACTGGAGACAAGAAGCAGAAATCTCCACAGTAGCATGGGACAGGGAGAGCCCAGGGGAGCTTCAACACAACATCATTGGAAGCTACAACAAATGTGTGGGAGGAAATGGGTGAATTGTCTTGTACACCCGGCACATTAAAGGATCTCTAGTTGTGTGTCTGATCTTTAGCCCTGGGGGCTCATAATCCTGGGGACAGGGCAACGCTCAGGCCTTCCCTGAGTCCTTGTGATCACAGACCCTCAGCATGTGCCTCATAGTGATAGAGAGAACAGAGCCCAGATGTGACACAGCCAAGGAATGACCTTGTCACAGATCAAAACAGACTGAGCACACCTGGCACAGTCCTGTTCACACTCAGCTGCCACAGCCTCATCCTGTCCTAACAGATACGCACAGCACAGTGACACAGATTCTGAAAGGTTGTTCTCCATCTGCCATTTATTACTTCAAAAAAAATCAAAACAAAACAAAACTCTAAGTATTCTCAATCCATGAAATTAGCAAGAAATCAACCCTAGGTCAAGATGTTAAAAATCAAGGTCCCATTACGATTCTTATTCTCAGTGTGGAAGTGAGGAGCTGCAGCTCAGGGCAGCATGGAGCTGACAGGATGCAGATGTCACTCAGTGTTTGGCTGGACCAGCAAGATTGGCTGTGGAAGGGAACACAGGGCAGTGCAGGGACAGGGTCCTGGTGTGCAGGGCAGGCTGGGTTCCACAAACATCACATTGAGCCCAAGGCTTAGAAGAGACATCAGACACTGTTGTCTAAAGAGAACTGAGGGCTCTGGATGTCACAAGAGATATGGGACACACTATCTGTCACTCAGTCAATGCCAGGCAGCTGTCTTCATGCTAGAGAACGAGAATCATGAACCATCACTGTGAAGACAACATTCCAACAACCCAGAGCTCACTCACATGGGATTCTGGGAGTTTGTGAAACCCAATCATGTCCACATTGTCCCTCTCAAATCAGACCCTAGAGTGCTACCTTTACAATCTGGGAGAGACATATCAGAGTTCTGGGAGCCTTCTCTGCCTAGGGTAAAACAAAACAAATGTATATGCATATGTACATGTATGTATTCATATCACGGTATAACTGAGGTCCCCAGAAGATTTCTCTGGAGAAGCTATTATGGATTCCCAGAGCTCCCAACATCTCCAACTTCACTCCAATGTCCCCAGGACAATCCTGTCCCCACACTAACCTGGAGCTGGAGCATAGTCCCCTCCTTGTCCACCTGTGAGAAGGAAAGTTGTGAGAGTTCAAGGAAGATCTTGACACTAACAAGTTCCCAGAACTGACAGCAGACACAGTTAGAGACAGTAGCAATTTGGGTGTGGCTGAGTTTCCCATTAATGAGCAGAGCACACTTCTAAAGGAGGCTGAGAGAAAACTCAGACCCTGCCCTTTCCTACCTGTGTGTCTCCTCCTCTTCTTCACAAAAGCCACCACAACTCCAAAGATGATCACAGCTCCAAGGGCAACCAGAACAGCAATGATTACCAGGTTGGAGACAGTGGATAAAGGAGGCTCTGGGAAGGACAGGTACAGAAAATGAAGGTGAGAGTCATGACCCCAGCTCTCAGCCTTGACCACCACAGGGTCTGCAGAAGGCTCCAGTTTTCCTTGACACCATCTCTGCACCCACACCCTCCTTACCCCATCTCAGGGTGAGAGGTTCAGGCAGCCCCTCATGTTGAACATGGCATGTGTAATTCTGCTCCTTCCCAAGAGGCACCACCACAGATGCCCACTTCTGGAAGGTTCCATCCCCTGCAGGCCTGGTCTCCACAAATTCCATGTCCTGGTTCAGCTCCTCCCCATTCAACTGCCAGGTCAGGGTGATGTCAGCAGGGTAGAAGCCCAGGGCCCAGCACCTCAGGGTGACTTCACCTTCAGATCTGGGGTGACAGGTCACATGTGCCTTTGGGGGATCTGTGTGGAAGATTTAAGAAATCCCACAATTAACTAGACAAACGGAAATGTACACAAGACTCAGTTAAACAAGTGATGACACTGAACTATGTGTCTGTTTGACACTACAACTGTCATTACACTAGTGACCAAAAGCAGAGCTGGTCCTCTCAGCACAGAAATGCACATTTTCTCTTGGGACTCAGAAGCTAAGAGGGAATTCACATGAGCCAGTGGGTCACCATGGTCATCCTTATGTGATGTTCTAAGCATGAGAGAGGTAATCAAAGAAGGGAAGATAGAATGAAAAATAAGTAACTTAATATGTGTTTCAGTTCATATCAAAATCAGAATTTAGGGCCATATGCTACTGAAAGGATCCTATCACTGAGACTACCACTGTGGTTATCTTGCCGACCAACATAAACTGTCAGTCCAAGTGAATAGCCATCACTAAGTATGTAGCCAGAGGAAATGACTCCCAGCCCCTGCCTCTGGAGGGACAGGTATGTCACACAGGATCCCTGGAGTGAGCTGTGGACCCCAGTGCAGCCCTCACTGGAACACAGTGGGCTCACAGGGTGTGTGGCTCTTCCCTCTCACTCCATCCCTGGATTGCAGAACACCCTGTCTCTCAGAGAGTCCAAGTCCTGATTCACTAGGGGGAGCACTGTAACTTGTGGGGGCAGAGGAAGAGCAGGAGCCTTCTGGATGTTTAGTAATGGCAGGAAAGAGTCTAAGTTCAGAAGAATCTCTCCTTTAATGAGAACCCTGATTTAACTTGTCTAATTATCCAAGTTAGCAGCCTTCCCTGACACCTGTGGAGACTGATACAAATGATAATACAAGGACAGGGAGAAACAGGATCAGTCCAGTGCAGACAAAAACTGATTAGAAACAAAATAAGGCCTTAAACAAACAAACAAACAAAAAGTAAAGAAAGAAGAAAAATAAAAGAGAGAAAAAAGAAAAAAATTCCATCATTATATTCCTCCAGGGTACCCCATAAGGGCTCATGTGACCATTCACCACTGTAGGAATAGAGAGAATTGGGTTGGGATCTGTGACAAGGTATTCTCTGGAAAATTCTAGAAACTGGGTGGACCAGGCTAGTGTAGGGGAGTCCATATCAGGTAAAGGAGACTTCGGGTCCTGAGGTGCAAGGGGTGACACACTCAGCAGGACAGGAGTCAGTGTCCACACACAGTGGGTGTGGGCAAAGAACCAGGCCTGGGAGAGGCCATGGCTGACAGAGGCTACAGGGGAACTGAAGGAGCAGCTGTTGTTACCTCAGGGAAATTCTCTCCTTCCCTTCTGAGACAGACTGGGCACTGTCCAGGAGAAGGCTGAGCCCTGGCAGAGTCAGTGCATTCCCTGTGATGAGGGATCAGGAGACCCAGGGACACTGTCTTCCCTCTGAGACAGGGGCATCACCCCAGCTGAGGGTTTCTTCTTCCCCAGGACTGAGCCCCAGCCTGAGGGCAGAGAGAGGAGCTGCCCTCGACCCCTCACCCCTGTGCAACAGTGTCTCCTTCCCGAGTTCCAGGTATCTGAGGAGCGACTCCACGCACGTGCCCTCCAGGTAGGCCCTGTGTCTCTTTGCAGCACCTTCCTGCTCCCACTTGAGTCGGGTTTTCTGCGCTGCCATGTCCACCGCCGTCCAGGTTTTCAGATCTTCGTTCAGGGCGATGTAATCGCGGCCATCGTAGGCGAACTGCAGGTGCCCCCGGAGGAGGCGCCTGTCCGTCCCCACGTCACATCCAGACAACTTTTGGAAGGTGTGAGAGCCTGTGGGACCCTGCGGTCAGCCCCGCCCGCCCGCCCGGCCCCGCCCGCCCGCCCGGCCCCGCCCGCCCGCCCGGCCCCGCCCACCCGCGTACTCCACCAAACTGAAAGCAAAACCTGTCCCATGTCAGTTCTGCTGCAGAACCTCAGACTTGGGACCCAGGAGGTCTCAGGCCCCTGTGTCGGTACAGAGAGGAGTCCTGACCTCCAACCCCAGGTCACTCACCGCCCTTGCTCTGGTTGTAGTAGCGGAGCAGGTTCCTCAGGCTCCATCGGAAACTCTGCTCACTCCCGTTGGCGATCTGTGTCACCCGCTCCCAATACTCCGACCCCTCCTGCTCCATCCAGGGCGCCTGCGGCTCATATCTCCTATTCTTCGCGTTGCTGTCGAAGCGCATGAACTGCGTGTCGTCCAGGTAGCCGACAGCGATGAACCGCGGCTTCCCGAGGCCGGGCGGGGACACCACGGTCTCGAAATAGCGCAGCGAGTGTGGGCCTGGGAACGCCTCGCGTTGAGACCCGGACCCCGGGCGCCTGGCGGGAGTGGAGCAGGACGCGGGACGCGGGTGGAAAAGAGGCGGAGGTGGGTGACGCGGGGACACCGCGTCCCAGCTGCCTGTCCCTCCCCTCTTCTCAGAGCCCGTTTCCCTCGTAACCCCGCTATCACCCGCGCGGGTCTCTGTCAGGTTCAGGGCGGCCACCAGCAGCAGGAGCAGCCTTCCCAGTGCCATTGCCCCATCTGGGATTCAGGGCATCTGAGGCCCTCAGGCTGCGTGAACTTTGTAACCAGCGCCCAAGGAGGAGCTAGTTGGTTCCCCAGGATCGTGCCACCCAATGGAGATGAGACCTGCCAGATAATTCCTGCTACCTCGGGGTTCAGAGGGGGGCATCAGATCCCCAGGAGCTATAAAGTGGTGCTGCTCCAGGGCAAGGGAGGGGCAAGAGCTGATCTGCAGGAGAGGGTGGTGTCTGCAGGGAGCAGAGTGAAGCGCTTGTGCACCTTTGAGGGTTTCCATTGCTGTGATAACACCCTATGACCAAAAGCAACTTGAGGAAGAAAGGGTTTATTTCAGTTTACACTTCCACATCTCAGTCTATCATTGAAGAGATTAAGGGCAGGACCTTGAGAGCGGATTGTAAGTAGGAACTGAAGCAGAAACCATGAGGACCAGTGCTAATAGCTTTGTAGCTCATGGATTGCTCAGCCTGCCTTCTTATACAATCCCAGATCACCAGCCAAGACCACCTCCAGTGGGCTGTGCCCTTCCATATTGATCATTACTAATAATTTTAAAATGCCTTATAGGCTTTCCCAAAAGCGTCCTGGATGGAAGCAATTTCTCAATTCAAGATCCTCTTCTTATCTATGTCTCAGTTGGTGTCGAGTTGACAAAATGCAAACAGCATACCCTCCTGGTGCAGGGTCACTCAGTGAGAGCTGAGGGAGGAGGATGTGTGAGTTCCCCCCTCCTGACCTGAGCCAGGGACCTGCCCTGTGGATGGAGGACCCATGGAAAAACAGCTGGAATGCAAGGAGTGGGAGCTCAGTGGGTTCCAACTCCATTCCTGTCCCTAAGTCCTAAGGACCTTCTCTCCCTTGCCTGTGTTTCACAGTATTGATATAACCTTGGGAGGGATTGATAAAGTGAGAGCAAGGGAGGAGATGGGGAGAGAGATGGGGCCCTTTCTCACCTCAGAGCAGGGTAATCTGATTTTGGAGAGACTGAGGAGAGGTAGGTAGGAAGGTAGTTTACAGATAATCAGACAGACAGATAGACACAGAATTAAAAGGAATGAGAAGTGCTCTTCCACTCCTTGGACACTAACAATTTCCCTTCTTGCTCAGACTTCATGCAGCTTCAGGTCCTGCTCCAAAAGACACCTGCCCAGCTGGGGAATCATTCAGGGCTGACCCTGTATGGCTTGTTGGAGTTCTTGCATGGATCAGAGAACCATGGGGTTTTGCAAAGATCACACAACACAGCAGACATCATGTGAGAGATTTATTGGGGATGGGAAGTGAGGATGGGAGAGAAAAAGAGGCGGCTGTGGAGACCTGAGCTGGATAAGGGTATACAACTTGTGGCTACAGTAGAAATGTGTCACATTTGGTGGCTGGTGATGATGTAGCTTCTGGAACTGAGAGGCTGAAAGCAGGCTGGTTCTGGAATGTGGGTGGTTATTCGTTGACAGACGTCCCTTCTTATTTACTATATATGATGAGAAAATAGGAAAGGGCATCTGGTGAAGCAGAAATGGGGTCACTGAGTTCTTTAGAATCTTCCTGTTGTCTGTGTTGTGTCAACATCTTTGGGGACCCAAGAAAGCTGGGATGCTGGGTAGGTTCAAAATAAGCATGCTGTTCCCTCACTGTCCAGGCTCTGCAGCTGGGAATGCAGAGGCATCTTTCAGTTGAACCATCATGGGGCAGGTGCTTTGAAGCTGTCTGGCATGCAGAGTTTGAGGAAACACCTGGAGCTAGCATTTTACTGAAGCATATCTGTATATATAAGGATCAGAAGGTAATGTTAAGGAGGATAGAATAATTTTTTTCATAGGTGAACGTTTTAAACACTTAGGCTTATTAGTTGGGGGTGGGGCATCCCAAGACCACAGAAAAGGAGAGGATAACCCACCTTTAGGACTAAGCTGAATACAAAGGAGATGAAACAGGCTGTTGATTGACAGTGCTTATCTGGAGTCCATTTGACCCATGAGAGGTGGATTCAAGTAGATTCTTTGAAGCTTAAAAGAATTTTTTTTTAAAGATTTATTTTATTTATTATATGTAAGTACACTGTAGCTGTCTTCAGGCATTCCAGAAGAGGGCGCCAGATCTCATTAAGGATGGTTGTGAGCCACCATGTGGTTGCTGGGATTTGAACTTATCACCTTCCGAAGAGCAGTCGGGTGCTCTTACCCGCTGAGCCATCTCACCAGCCCCAAAGAATTTTTTAAGTTTACAAAATGAGATAAATTTTAGACATGTAAACACACCACTATGTAATCTGTACTTAACTTCACGTTGTAGAAAAGGCAACATACTCATGCCTTTGAGTCATAATAAAAACTTGGGGACTCCGAAATGGGTTTCCAGGTGATAGTATGAACATTCCTACCTCTATCCAGAACACAGGGTGTATACAGATTGGACAGATGTTTTTAACTCAATGAGAAGCACTTTTAAGTCTATACTTAGAAGACAACCATAGGAAATTCATAATCTTGAGCTTGTGACTATAATAGCAGTTAGTGATTATCATAGCTAGATGATTAACTCATCAGAACTCCATTGATCAATGTTAAAACTCTGAACATTTTAGATCTTAATATAACAATAGCATAGAGAGGGAAGATCTGAAACATTTTTTATTTTTACATACACCTTAAATCGATTTCTTATTCCTCTACAGGTTGCATTTACATATCTTAAAGCACCTCCTTAGACCTTTATAAATTGCATTTAAAACACTTTTTTGACCTTTGTAAGTCCCATTCAGAGATCTGAAAGCACATTTTTAAGATCATTGTAACTTATTTAACATTTCACATCCTTAGAAGTTACATAAACTTTACATTTTTTTCTATCCAATTATTCACCACAAGACACAGGTGGTTGGTTACTGAGTCAAACATCCTGGTAAAACAACTTCCTTTACATAAAGGAGTAGTAAAATGCTACATTGAAATCTGTTGTGTGAATTTTTCTCTTCTTAGAACCTGGTAACAATGTGATCAGTGTCTAGACATAGTAGCAACTCTTGGAAAGTGTCCATGATTTTTACACATGAAGAGAACTGAGAAGCACCTGAAGCCTGTGCTGTTGCTTGCTGTTAAAATGACAAAGCTCTCCCTAGTCCAACCATCAGAGATCTGGGAAGGATGACTTTCTCCTGAGAAAGCAGGAAATACAGACCAAGCAGATTCCAAATCTATTAAAAATGACAGACATATCTGTTACCTAGACAACCACTGAAGGCTCCACTGTGCTAGTCTTGATGTCACTGGTGCCAGAGGACCCAGGGCAGCATCAGGCTTCCCTACCCAGTCCAGAAGATCCAAAGCAAGGCAATTCCCCAGTGTCCTGCTTGTCCACAGTTTGGACAGGGTCTTGGTGACAGACAAGATGAAGGACAGATTTTCATTCAGTAGGTCTGGCTTTGTCACCTTTAAAGAAAGCTCAAAGTGGAATTCTTCTGTACCTCATCATTGTCTGTAAGGACCTCGGATCACTTTAGTAGCTGGAGGTCTCTGTCATAGTAAGCTTTTTCCATCAAACAATTTAAATGCCATATTCAGCAGATCTCTGAAAAGTTTTGAGGACTGTTAGCTGCTAAGGACAGCTACACTGAACAAACTCTCCTTGTTTCTAGTAACTTGTTTTAGGCTTAACTTTGGAAACACACAGGAGGCTAATTAAACCTTGTTCCTGTTCTTCACTTGCCTGTGTTAATTGTCCTCCACAGTTTACAGTGAGTCAGTAACTTACATAAGATTAAGATTTTGTAACGTTATCTCTGTTAAGTTTGAGCCTTAGGAATTTGAGTTGAAGATTCTTTATCATCTAAATTAACCATAAATGCCTTAAACTTTAGTCCATAGAGACTAGTATATTTTATAATTTACCATTGTACAACACCACGGTTTTTGTATGACTCAGTTTCTCTAAATACCTAAAGCTTAACAAGGTGAGCAAGAACAACAGAGCGACACAAACGTTACTGTGAAGCTGAGTAGGCCTTAGAAATATAGAACTTATTAAATAGTATATCTTTTTTTTTTATCACATATACCTTGCTGGAGAGATGGCTCAGAAGTGAAGAGCACCAGAGCCTCTTAATTCCAGCAATCTCGCTGCAGGTCACAATGTTCTGTAATTATAGCTCCCGGGACCTGACATAATAACATATATATGAATGCATATAATGCTCACATGCTCATAATATTTTAGAATAAAATGCATTGCTTATTCATCAAACATGTGTTGTGCTTATCTACATTTTATAACACCTGGGTACTGAGCAGTTAGCAAAGACAATGGAGGATAGACATACATCTTATATCAACTTCTGCTAATCTAAGTAGATCTTTATAACCTTAAATTTTTATCATCACATAGACTATATTTTAAACCTAAGTAGAATCACATATTTAGGATGTTGTAACAAATATAACCTTAGATTTTTTTATGTTCATACAAAAATTTATGCCAATCAGAAATATTTCTTTAGTCTATTAAGATATACTATGATATAGAGAATACTCATTAGGCCAAAGAAGTATTACAGTGGTTATTGTTTTGTAACAAATGGTCACTTGAAGATGGTGTTGAACTCACATGGCATGTACTCTTTAACCTTAGTAAGGATGGCTGTCAGTCATATGGCAACTTAGATTTTGATGTCATCAGCCAAAATGGAGGAGAACCACATGATTGCTATCTTAAAACACATCTGTTTTCATGGTCTGTTGTTTTTAAAAACAAAATCACAGTCATTCAATTTTACCAATGAAGATGAAGGGGACATATGGCGAAGTGAAAACCTACTGGCTCAGTGAGACAGAGAAAAGACCTTTTTACTCCACCAAGGTCTCAGAAGGCTCTCTCTTCTCCTTCTCCTTCTCCTTCTCCTTCTCCTTCTCCTTCTCCTTCTCCTTCTCCTTCTCCTTCTCCTTTTCCTTCCCCTGCTCTTGCTCCTGCTCCTGCTCCATGCTGTCTTCAATTTCATCCAACTCCATCTCCCTCCTTTCTATTTCCTGTGTTTTCCTATGTTCACACTTGTCAACTGGTTGCATGTTCTGCCTCTTGACATATGGTTGAATTTACTTAATATTCTTTGCAGGAAAAAAGCTGTGTGTAAGGGCTGAGCCACACTACACCAACCTGTTTACAATTAACAGAAAGCTCTTTAAAGTTGTCTGTTAGGGCTGTGCAACTCCACAAGCAGAAACAGATTTTCCTGTTCCAAGTTCAGAATCTTGGGCTACACAATGTGATCAAATATCCCGTAACATTTCCCCATTTTTCTTAATCATAACTATTTCTCTAAAATCAATAAACTATATGCTACTATCNTTTTTTTTTTTTTTTTTTTTTTTTTTTTTTTTTTTTTTTTTTTTTTTTGTCCAGTTTGGACAGTGTTCTGTCAGCTGTTGAAGTAAGGGCAGTTTCTTGCCCAGTGGCAGCTTGCCATATCTGAAGCAAACTCCATAAGGTTGTTGTTCAATGCTCATCTTCTAACATAAAGTAGTATGGGGGTGCTGCCAGGAGCTGACATATCTCATTGTAAAAAAGTTGAATTAATAAAACATCTTTAAATGCCATATTCTGTAGATGTCTGAGGTTTTTGAAGTCTAGTACTTACCAAAACCAAACAAAGAAAAGTTTCATTAGCTAACTATTAACTTAATTTAAAATTTTTCTTAAACAGTTTGTAATAGGAGCTTTCAAAAGGACTAGAACTTTCCATTGCATTTTTAAGAATTACATAGGTATCTTAATATCCTTGAGTTGATACATATTATTTTATAACCAAAATATGACCTTACTTTGTATCAATATACAAGGATCTATACCTATGCAACCAACTATAACCTTAATTTGAATCAATATACAGGGATCTATACCAATGTAAGCAAATATATCCTTAACTTTCTATCATATACAAAATTCTATATCCATGTGAGCAAAAATAACCTTAATTTTGTATCAATACACAAAGATATATACCAATGTAATGAAATACAACCTTTATTTTGTCTCAATATACAAAGATAAAAGCCAAGGTAAGCTAATATAATTTTGCAACAATATACAATAATTTTGTATTAATATACAAAGTTGTATATGAGAAAAGATTGAATAATTTACCCATACCCTATTATTTCTATGTTATTGCTATAATCCCCTTTACTTGTTTATATAAAAAAAATTAAAAATTTAAGTGTAACACAATAAAACTGTTTTCAATAATGACACTATTTCTGCTAAGCTTTGCACAACAAAATCCCAGTCATTCAATTTTACCAATGAAGATGGCCCTCTGGTGATTACACTTTCTTTAATCTCTCTGTCCTGCCTCTCCTGCTGCCTCTCTCCAACTGGTCCCCTTGCTCTTCCAGTTTAACATATTTAAATCTTGAGTTCATGTATGAACAAACATGTGTGCTTCCACACACTGCTTCTATACAGTTGTCCCCTTCTCTGCTGGGAAAAAGAATCCTCTGGGAGCCTGTGTGTGAACCCTGCACAGCAGTAAACCCTGTCTGCACTCTGTGTGTAGCTGTGTTCACACTCCTATGAAAAGGTTGCTATATCAAGTGCAGTCAGAGATGAATAACAGTTAACATGCAGAATGCTGAGAACAGGGTAATATAATGATGTGATTTAGTTCCTCCCCCTCCCCACTGCCCTGCACTCACCCCTGTGGTGGTGAGAGATGACAGAGGAGCTGAGCTGAGGGGATGAGAGACTAAGGCATTAGGACAGTGCATCTGACAGCTGAGTCTGGCCCTGAGCACCCCAGCCCTGTGCATCGTGAACAGTGTGGACACTGCACAGAGGAGGCAAAGATCTCACACCAGGGAGACAGGATCTTCATCCCATGGAAAGATAGAGAAAACATGTAGAGCATATGTGTTGTTTATTTCTACCATGTTTGCCTTGCGACTGTCAGATCACAGTTAGCCAAAGTCACTAAAACTGTGGAAAGAGAAACCTCCTGGTAAGAGTCATAGGGCAGCACAGTTTGTCTCTGCCCTGGACCATCTCTCCAGTCCGTGGACCAGCTTTTAAAATAAACATAAATCTAAAGTAGATTCATCCCATCAACCCTTGAATCTTGTCTGGAGGCAGCACAAGGATCCTCATAGCCGTGGAAGGACAGGGGTCATGGGCATAGCACAGACCCAACAGGACCAGATCTGAGATGAGAGCCTGTGGATGCCTCCTCTGTGTGGATCCTGCAATCCAGGGTTAGCTGGGGAAAGATGGGAAAGATGAGGAGAACTCCACGGAGGTACCTGGAAAGAGGCAGGAGCTCAGGAGAGTTTAGTTCCTCTGTGTATCCCACAGTGTGCTGAGAGCAGGGCCCTTGTGTCTGGTGGGGACAAGAATAGAAAAACACCTCATACTGTTGTCACACGTGGGCATCCATGAGGAGAACCAGACAGGAAGTACTCACAGGAAAAGAATAGGCTCAGTCCTCCATACCAAAAAAAAAAAAAAAAAAAGATGCAAGAAATAGACACGGAAGACAAAGTAAAGAGCCACAGTCCAGACGGCAGCCTGGGCTGCTCATAATCCTGTGGACAGGACAAGGCTCTGGCCATCCTGTGTCCCTGTGATCAGAGACTCTCAGCATGTGCTTCACAGTGATGGAGAGAGCAGATCCCGGAGCTGACAGAGCTGAGGATGACCCCGTCTTAGACAACAAAGAGGTCATGTGGCACAGCCTTGTTCACACTCAGCTCCCACAGCTTCATCCTGTTTCACCAGATACACACAGTGCAGTGACTCAGATTCTGGAAGGTTCTCCATCTGCCATTATGTCCTCCACAAAGCCTAAGTATTCTCAATCCTTTAATTTACCTGTCAATCAACCCTCAGTTCAAGGATGGGAAAATGAAGTTCACATTCAGATTTTTTAAAGTATTTTTTTTTAATATTTTATTTATGAGTACACTGTAGCTGTCTTCAGGCACACCAGAAGAGGGCATCAGATCCCATTACAATTGGTTGTGAGCCACCATGTGGTTCATGGGAATTGAACTCAGGACTTCTGGAAGACCAGTTAGTGCTCTTAACCTCTGAGCCATCTCTCCAGCCCAGGGCTGTGTTTCTTATCCATTTTGTGCTTCTCAACCTTTGAGGACATGAAAGAGAGAGCTTCCTCTCCAAGAAGCACACGCCACTCTGACAGTTTTTCACATTTATTTCAAAGGGTTTGTAAAACCTTGACGACCATTAAGGGTTCAGGCAAAGCAAGGCTCAGGCTCTTGAAAGGGCTGTCCGGGCCATATTTAGCTTCCTGGGATCCTCGGGCCTTGGCTTGTTGGGCCTGGTGCGGTCAGTCTCATTGGTTTCCCTAACTCCGATGCCATTCACACTTCTTCTCAAAGCCGTCCCTCGGAAGCAGGAACACCATCTTTACCCTGGGCACCCGTGCTGCTGTCATCTCACCGGCCGAGCTCGAGGCCCCCACCCTGGTGCCCCACACTGCCCAGCGTGGAGAGCAGAGCGTATGGTGAGGCAACCATTCCGTGGCCAGGAATCAGTTCCCTGAGGGTTAGTTTGGGAGTCCCTGGCCTGCTGTGATGCGAGAAGTAAGGCAGGATCCATGGACTTAAGAGTTGGGCAGAGGGAGACTGGCTGAGGCGTGACTGTTGGAAGGCAACAGTTGAAGGGGATGTAGGGGCGGCAGTCAGTGGGAGGCCTTTTCTTGTGACCTGTGCCCCATCTTCAATGCCTGTTCAGGGTGCTCCTCCCTCCCTGGAGGTTGGGTGTGTGGTCTTGTGAGCTCTGATTACTAAGCTGTGCTGAGTCTGAACATCCACGTGGTCAGTGCGAGACCCATCCGTGTCTCTCTCTGTCTCGGTAGTATCTATTCGAAGCGCTCTTCTGCAGCCAGCACTATGCCCTCCTCGACAATTCTTGCCGTGAATATCTTTTCATCTGTGAATTTTTCATCATGTCCGGCCTGGCTGCACATGACCTGTTCCACGGCTGTCATGGGCTGCACGGTCTCCATGACGCTGGTGAGCTCCCGGTTCTGAGCCTATCCACAGGCAGACAGCAACTCCTGGAGAATGAGTGTTTCTCTAAGCCTTCACCCTGGAGCTCCCATCCCAAGCTCAGCCACAGCTTCTGCTGTGGGGAACTTACATAAGTGTGGCTAGTGAGCAGGTCAGGCCACTTGAGGTGCCTGTGGACAGGGAAGAAGCTGGTCTCCCTGACCAGTGCCTTGTTTCCAAAAGAAATGTTTGCCTACAGCCATTCGAACAACAGGCTAACATTCATTTGTCTGCCACAGATACACCTGGAGTCCTACCTGGCTGACTGCTAGGATGCCATTGTTGTTTTTCTCTCCATCCACATTGTTCTCCGGTTCTGCAACATTGCAGCAAAGAGGGACGTCCCTGCCCTGGACAGGTCACTGAGCTCTGCTCTGGTGCCTGGAGGCGGTCAGCTTTTTATCTCCTGGTTCTTCCTCACCTGATGCCCTTCACCCTTTTTCCCAATCGTGTGTCCCAGGGGCAGCATTGGTGTCAGGCACAACCACTCACCATCATCCTGAAGGGTGCTGTGCTCCCCTGAGCAGACTGCACCCCCAGCCAGCTGACCTTTGATTCTGATTAAGCCTGCAGGTACTTGGAGCAGGTAAGTGCCTTGCTATGGCCTCAGTTTGAGCTGATCCTGGAGATGAATGTCCAGAGTTTCCGCAGCACTGACCCCCAGCGCCTTGGGGGACTGGACATTCGGCCCCACTATATAAGGGCGGGTGAGGTTAACAAGGGGGTCTTGTGGTCACACTGAGTGGTGGGTTGGGTGTTGCCAAAGGAGTCAACTTAGACAGACAACTCCTGTCCTGACTGGGGACAGGAGTTGCAGGGGCAGCTCATGGTGGTGTCTGCCAGGCAGGCAGGTGTGAGCCTTCCCTTCTTGCTCCCAGATCACAGGCTGCTACCCTGAGTTCTCCTCTGTGCTTGTCAGCATCTACCAGATGATCCCCAATGAATGCACACTGCAGCTGCTGGGACAGCTCCAGGTGGGGCTAGGCAGGACAGACTTGCCAGCAGAGGGAGGGGACCTGTGACCTAGCATTTTAACCTGCTGCTTTCCTTTGGCTTGTGCAGGTGGAGGTGGAGAATTTTGTCCTCCGAGTGGCTGTGGAATTCTCCTCCAGGAAGGAGCAGCTTGTGTTTCTGATTAACAACTATGACATGATGCTCGGGGTGCTGATGGTAAAGCTGCTCCTCCCACGGGGGTCCCTACAGCTTGTGAGCTCTGCCTGAGCTCAGCACTTTACCCCTGGATCCTGGCAGTGTCCTCAGGGTGGAATGAAGGGGAAGAGCCGGTGACAGTGAAGGTTCCCAAGCTCCTGACTCCTCTTGTCTTCCTTAGGAGCAGGCTGCTGGGTGTGGTGGTGCACACCTTTAATCCCAGCACTTGGGAGACAGAGGCAGCCAGATTTCTGAGTTCGAGGCCAGCATGGTCTACAAAGTAAGTTCCAGGACAGCCAGGGCTATACAGAGAAACCCTGTCTCAAAACAAAACAAACCCCAGTTGGGGATCCATCCCATAATCAGTCACCAAATTCAGACACTATTGCATAGGACAGTAAGAGTTTGCTGAAGGGACCCTGATATAGCTGTCTCATATGAGGCTATGCCAGTGCCTGGCAAATACATAAGTGGATGCTCACAGTCATCTATAGGATGGAACACAGGGCTCCCAATGGAGAAGCTAGAGAAAGTACCCAAGGAGCTGAAGGGGTCTACAACCCTATAAGTGGAACAACAATATGAACTAATCAGAACCCCCAGAGCTCGTGTCTCTAGCTGCATATGTAGCAGAAGATGGCCTAGTCGGCCATCATTGGGAAAAGAAGCCCCTTGGTCATGCAAACTTTATATGCCCCAGTACAGGGGAGCGCCAGGGCGGGGACAGTGGGAGTGGGTGGGTAGGGGAGGATGGTGGGGGGAGGGTAGATGGAACTTTCAGGATAGCATTTGAAATGTAAATTAAGAAAATATCTAATAAAAACAAAACAAAAAACAAAAAACTATAGCTATTTATGTATGCATGTGTGTACTATAGCTACATGTGTGTATTCATGTGTGTGTGTGTGCATGCACTATAGCCCTGTGTGTATGACTCTGCATGCACTATAGCCCTGTGTGTGTGTCTCTGCATGTACTATAGCCCAATGTGTGTGTGCATTCTGCTTTGCAAGGAACTGTTTATGTGTATGCACATGTAAGCTCTCACAGGCACATCTGAAGCTCATGGAGGTCAGAGGTCACAACTTTTATGAGTGGGCTCTTTTCTTCCTCTTCTACCTTGTATTCTGGGGACCAGTGGCAAGCACTGTTCCCTGATGAGCCAGCTTATTGGTTCTTGGTTCTGGAGGAAATCCTTAGGGACATCCCCTGCATCTTGTGACATCACCACCTAAGGTGGAAGGCTCACAGAGGCTGCTGTCTGACGGGTCATTAGACATTCCTGTCCAGAATGGGGGTCCTTTGCTCCCAGGAGTCTGACCCTGTATGGGCTTGCACTTCTCTCTAAGTTCATTGAGGAGTTGCTGTCTCCCCCTTCGGGGGTCTGGTGGCATTCGTGAAGGAGGCTGAAGCCTTGATTGAGTGTAGGCAGGCTGAGCAGCTCTGAGGGGAGGAAGGTATGTGATGTTGTCTTGGCGCAGTGGGTAGCGAGAAGTAGGGACAGTGAGCGTGGGGGTGGGTTTGGGGTGGGGTGTCACAGGGGAGGCAACACAGCAGGGAAGACTTGGCTGGAAGAATACCAAGAAAGCCAGGCTTGATGGTGAGCACTGCTGTGCCCTGGGCAGGCCTTGCTGGGTCACCAACCCTTGTTGCTCTGTGCCTAGTGGACGGCGTCAGTGGAGTCCCTGAGTCAGGATGTAATTCAGAGTTTTATCAACTTCCAAAATGGAACCAGCATCATCCAGGTGACTGGGCACTCCCAGCCCTGTGCCTGTGTCCCAAGGTTGTCTGTTTCCTCGCTTTTTCCCCTGGGCTCTGCATCACACAAACTCTTGAAGGCCAACAAGCCTGAGATTCTGGTGAAGCTCTGATAGCTCAGGTCACCATGAGTCTGACCCCGACTCTCCTCTGTGCAGGGGGCGCTGACCCAGCTGATCCAGCTCTACCATCGCTTCCACCAGGTGCTGTCCCAGCCCCTGCTCCGTGCACTCCCAGCCAGGGCTGAGCTCATCAACATCCATCACCTCATGGTGGAGCTAAAGAAACACAAGCCAAACTTCTGATTCAGACCCCGCCAGGGCCCTAAGCTCCTGTGGACTCTGTGGGTGGCACACTGTCACCTGGGACCCCTTTCCCATGCCTTTTTTCTCCACGGCATCCACACCCCCCCCCCACTCAGCCTCCACTGCTAGGACTCTGCCTCAACAGAGTGTGCCCAAGGCCACTCCCTGGGCTTCTGAGTGAGGTGACCTTCATTCCCAGTCCGGTCAGCTCCTCTGCTGTTCACTCACAGCCTGTGAGCTTACACCACTCCAGGCTCTGACTGACCCTCAGCTCTTAGGGTAGAGGGGTGCAGGCCACCCTGTAGCTGATCTGTGGACTCTGCTGGAATAGTGACATCACCTCGTGGCGGTGCTCTCTCCGTGGCAATAATAAGTACTTACTGTGCTGGGACCATGTCCTCTCCTTTGTCCCTGGGCCTTTGAATTCTCCAGTGTGTCTTTATTATAGAACTAGTCTGTTCCTGGTGGGCATCAGGAAGAAGGTGGGATAGTACCCCAAGGTCTGTTGCTGCTTCTGGCCCAGGGCTGGCATAGATGCTCAGGAGGGGACTGTTTGTAGTTCTCCAGGAGGGTGGCACCTGTTGCAAGGCCTGGGAATGTGGTAGCTTTGGGTGCTGTCCTGAGAGCTACCATGGGAAAAAATCCACACAGACTCTGAGGTTGTTTGTTTCAGCCTCTAAGGGGCTGTCACAGCTCCTTTGAGGGTGGATGGCCTGTCACACCTGCAGCCATGCATCGATGCATGAGTGGACCTGGCTCCAAAATACATCCTGTCATTTTCATGTGACCCTGACCCTTCCCACTGCCCTCTGCCTCACCTCTGTAAGGAGTTTGCAGACTATAGAGCAGTGGTTCTCAAATTTCCTAATACTGTAACCCTTTAATACAGTTCCTCATGGTGACCCCAACCATAAAGTTATTTTCATTGTTACTTCATAACTGTAATTTTGCTACTGTTAGGAATAGTAATATAAATTTCTGTGTTTTCTGATGGACTTAAGCAACCCCTGTGAAAGGGTTGTTTGACCCCCAAAGGGGTCATGACCCACAGGTTCTAAAGTGAAGGTACATCCTTGACCAAGTTGTTTGTAATTTGAGACAGGGTTTCTCTGTGAAGCCCTGGTTGTCCTGAAACTCACTCTGTAGACCAGGCTGGTATCAAACTTAGAGACCCACCTGCCTCTGCCTCCCAAGTGTTGGGACTGAAGGTGTGTGTCTCCACAGCCTGACAACCTTGACCAAGTCTTCAACAAAAGCTAGGCTCCTTTGTAGCCCTGTAACCCTGGCTAATTAGGGTCTCAAGGCACTGGATGGAAAGCCTGCTTCAGTTACAGAGTAAGTTCAAGGCCAGCCTTGACCACGTCTTAAATGAAAGGCTCGGATACAGCTTAGTGGCAGGAAGCCGTCCCTAGGTCCCATCTACAGAAATCCCAGGTGAAAGATGCTGTCAAGGAAAAAAAGAGTAATTTGAGGTTATTTCCTTTACCCCATTCACTTCCCAGAGCCTTGGCTGTACTAGGCTAGGGGAGCCTAAGCTCACCCAGACCCGGCTCTGGGCATCCATGCTCCTTTCTCACTTGTTACAGCTTTCCCACCTACTCCACCACCCCCTTCCAGGTATCAGACCTGGAGATCCCAATCTTCTGATTTTACCTTATCCCCCCGCCCCAGTGTTTGGAACTTGCCATATGGTTGAAGAATGCAGAGATCTGCCCTCCTGAGGGCTGGAATTATAGTCATTCCCAGAGAAATCCAGAACCCTTTGGGTGGTCACATCAAACTCAGTTGGTGTATAGTTCAGTGAGGACACAGTCAACAGGCAGGAAGCCCTGGGGTAAATCCTGTACAACAGCAACCACAAAAGGAAAAACATCTAATGCTCTGCTGTGGCGGGCTGTGCAGGGGATACCCGGTTTCTTAGTGTGGCCCTTCTTCAGTGTGACCCGGACAGCTTCGCGGGCTTGTGAAGATGGCCAGCAGTTTCTGGACTCTGCAGTCTGCAGTCTGGAGGGACATTTGACATAGAGCCCAGTCCATCCCCAAGATTCTTGGGAGCTGCGATGCGGCTCAAGGCCGCCAGGGGGCAGCAGGACACAGGAGTAGGCGCGGCTCCAGTTCCTGATCACCTGAGTGGCTGTGAGCTTTGAATGCTGGGGAAGGCAAAGAGTTGTGGTCGCCTATGCCCTCTTCATACCGAGGCAGCCAGGGATTTTCCTTTCAGCCCCTAATCTTCTGTTTGTGGTTTTCATGGGACCTTGTGATCTTCGTACTGAAACACAACGTCTGAGCGAGATTACACCTCAGACTCCTCACTCGATTGTTACTCAACACCAACTCTCCAGTCACAATGACATATACACACACACCACGGCATGCTGAGGTGAGACAAGAGGATAAAGAATTCAAGGTCGGGACTGGAAGATGACTCAGAGGTTAAGAGAATTGACAGCTCTTCCAAAGATCCTGAGTTGATTTCTCAGAAATCACGTGGTGGCTCACAAGTATCTAGAATGAGATCTGGCGCCCTCTTCTGGTGGATATATATATATGCCTGGCTTGAATTCTTTATTTTATTTTATTTTAAAAATTTATTATAGCCGGGCAGTGGTGGCTCATGCCTTTAATCCCAGCATTTGGGAGGCAGAGGCAGGCAGATTTCTGAGTTCGAGGCCAGCCTGGTCTACAAAGTGAGTTCTCGGACAGCCAGGGCTACACAGAGAAACCCTGTCTCGAAAAACAAAAACAAAAACAACAACAAAAAAAAGAATTCAAGGTCAACCTGAGCTACAACAAGGCATACAACACAAACAGCCTAAATGAACGAACACACAGGCTTCATAGACCAGTAGCATCAGGGGCCACTCTGTAGGGAGCGTTGTGTCGATTTCTCCCTTCCCTGCTGAATGCCTAAGATCAGTGTGCACATCTAGTGCAGGGGACCCTAGAGTAGGAGGTTAGAGGTGTTCCTACGTGCTGTAATGACCCCCAATACTGTTCAGGGATCTCTTTCTTTACAGAAATCTTATTTTCCTCCATTTATTTTTCATTCTTTAAAAAAATATATTTATGTATATGGGTGATTTACCTCCATATATGTCTGTGCCCTACAAGCATGGAGTTCCCCAGGTGGCCAGAAGAGGGCACCCTTCTGAGACTGGAGTTACAAGTGGATGAGAGCTGGGAACTGAAACCAGGTCCTCTGGAACAGCAGTAAGCGCATTCTTCCCCTTAGAACAATCTCTCCAGCTCCATAATTTTACTCGGAAGTGACATCATCTTTGTTTTTATTCCTTGATTGTTTGATATTCTTCTCTGCAGCCACAGGGCCTCACTCAGACCTGAGCCTCCTAACTACCTTGCAGAGAAGGTTTGAGGTTTGAATAAGAGAAGCCCCGGTTTCCTCAGGGTCACAGAGTCCAAGAGAAGGAGCTTCCCAATCTGTCCCCAGGGTGTGCAGTCTACAAAATCGTCTGATAGCCTCCAGCACCAATGCAGCATGGGTAACATAACACACACATGGAACATTCCGGATGGCCTGTGTAGGTTTATATTTTCCCACATTTACTTTAATAAGGTTACTTACATGTTTTAGCCTCTCTTCTAGCTCACCACCCACCAGAGGAAATAGAAAGGAAAGGTTAATAGGGCAAAGGAAGGTGTGGACCTTTTTAGAAAGAGCTCTTTGGGGAGAGTCCAGTTTGCATTGTCAGGATATCAGTAATTGAGTTCATACAAGTCAGAGATACCAGTTCAATCCAGAAGAAACTTTGAGGTTGTACCAATCAATCATCCTGAGTCCGTAGAAGCAGAAAAAAGATGCCACAACATTACCAGAAGTTCTTTGGTTAGTTTCTCTCTACAGAGTCATGAGAAACGATCAGCAAAGGCAAGGTGAACCAATGCCTCACAGTGTAGTCCCTAGTCTGTTGGGTTATATTTATACCCTTTTCAAACATCATGCGTTCTCTCAAGAGGGCATCTCTGAAGCTCTATCAAAACACTGCATGGGCTGGTGAGATGGCTCAGCAGATAAGAGCACCCGACTGCTCTTCCGAAGGTGATAAGTTCAAATCCCAGCATCCACATGGTGGCTCACAACCATCCGTAACGAGATCTGGCGCCCTCTTCTGGAGTGTCTGAAGACAGCTACAGTGTACTTACATATAATAATAAAAAAAAAATAAAAAAACATTGCATGCCCCTTTTCCAGGCAGTTTCCAGAAAAACACCACGTGTTTTTCTTCAGCAAAAACATCCTCCCATAAGAAAATTTCCAGAAAAAAAAAATCACACAACACAACTGAGTCTCCAAAGAAACTAGAAATTTCCTCTTCAGGCCTGGTTCTCCTAGATTTAGGTCCTCAGATCAGGGGGCTGTATTGCCAAAGTGGCACTTATACACCACACATATCTGTTTTTTAACAGATATTCTCTAATTCCATCTTTATCCTAAAGCTTTAGTAAGGGCCTTTGCAATAACAAAGAGCTGTTGTCTGCTGACTGGTTTCCAAACATTGGGAATGTGTCTCAGTGACTTGAGTGCCTACCATGTATAATAAAAGTCCCAGATTCCATTTCTCAACACTTCCAAAAACAGGGCTGTGTCACCCATCCGGGATGCTGAGGTAACTCAGGTAGAGGTGCTTGCCACTGAGTCTGACCACCTGAGTACAGTCCCCCCAGAACCCACGTGGAAAGAGAGAACTGGATACCCAAGGTTGTCTTAGGACTCCCTCTGCCCCCAACACATACCACAGATGAGGAGTGGCCACATTAACACACGGTACACATAAAGCAATAATATAAATACCTAACACATAAAAGAGTTTAAAATCTCTGTGAATATTCTTGCATGAGATGCCCTCCAATCCTCCTGACTGCACAGATAAAACAGAAATCTAGGAAAGAGAGCTAAGGAGCCCTCTTGGATTTGGAGGAGCTCAAGAGAAAGGTAGAGTAGCCTGATCAGATTGACACAGATAGAAAGAGATTTCTAACGAGCTGGCAGTTTAGGTGTAGAATCAGGTTTGTAATAAGTATCTCCTATATAGTAAAAAAAAAATAAGTTTCCTCGCTCAGCTGACAGGTTTATACCTCAGTTTATGCCCCCTTGTGTCCTTATTGGTATAAATGTTACATAATTTAAATGGTTATGGGCCTATGAGCAGGACTTTGGTCTCCTTTAATATAGAGCCATCCACAATGCAGAGCAACAACAGGCCTATAAACAGGGCTTTAAGACAGACTATGCTGCCAGGCGTGGTGGCCCATGCCTTTAATCCCAGCACTTGGGAGGCAGAGGCAGGCAGATTTCTTAGTTCGAGGTAGGCCTGGTAACAGAGTGAGTTCCAGGACAACCAGGGCTACACAGAGAAAACCTGCCTCAAAAAAAAAAAAAAAAAAAGACAGACTATATGTTGAATATGCATGAGCTGAGAATAGAGATTAAGAGAGTTCAGGGAGTTAACTCCAGAAAACAAGTTGCTAAAAGAGAAGATAATTGAGTGGGGCACAAGGAGCTGGAGAGATGGCGCAGTGGTTAAGAACACTAACTGCTCTTCCAGAGGTCCTGAGTTCAATTCCCAGGAACCACATGGTGGCTCACAACCATCTATAATAGGATATGATGGCTTCTTCTGGTGTGTCTAAAGACAGCGATGTACACACATAAAATAATACATAAATCTTTAAAAAAAAAAAAAAGAGTTTCAGGGGGCGGTACCCAAGTTACAGAGGAGAGAAGCATCACTGTTCTTGAGTGGAAACTCCTGGTTTCTTTGGAAATTGAGTTCTGTCAAATGCTGCTTTGCTGAAGCAGACACAGCTGAAAGAGTGTTCGCTAAAGCAGACATGTGAAAGGACACATGATATTTAGAAGGAATATAAATAAGTCCCAACAAAGTAGACGAGGATGAGTGGTATTGGTAAGCCTTACCATTATTTATTGGTCATCGTTTCCTGTGATTCCAAAGAGAGAAAAGCACCAAAAACCTTCTGGTGATGCTCTGGTGACTTCTTGCTGCTTCTGCAGGGGGATGATTGGCAGAGTCAAGTGAAAGTTTCTGGATATGTGAGCTGATACAGACTCAAGAGGAGTTTTGCTAAGAGAGACTTATGTGGTGTTTTGCTGAGGCAAGACTTGTGTGAGGACACGTGAAGTTTGGAGGGAATATGATAGGACACAATGGACAGTGATGGTGGGCTTGCATAGCTGGCTTTGCAATGCTACACTGGTCTCAAGTCTTCATCTTCCCTGATCTTCACTTTGTTGAGAGTCATGGCAGAGAACTTCCCCTGGTCATTCCTGCTGACTCATGCCAATTTGGTGGAGGCCTGGCAGTTTCTGCTTGGTCATGCCACAGCTGATGATTCAGGTTTGCTATCCTGACACTGCAGATCTGGACTGCTGGTACCTTGAAAACTGGATACTGAAATTGCCCCAAGGAACTACTTCTAAATTGCAAACAGCTGAGCCTCCTGGCTTCCTCTGCATCGAGCTCCCATTGCTGATTCTTGTGAACTTAACTGTTGATATCCTGACAATGTAGATTGTATTTGCTCCAAAGAACCATTTCTAAAGAGGTGCACTTCCCCCTTCCCCCATATCCTCATGTCCTTTCTTTTATTTATTTATTTATTTATTTATTTATTTATTTATTTATTATATGTAAGTACACTGGAGCTGTCTTCAGACACTCCAGAAGAGGGCATCAGACCTCAGTATGGATGGTTGTGAGCCACCATGTGGTTGCTGGGATTTGAACTCAGGACCTTTGGAAGAGCAGTCGGTGCTCTTAACTGCTGAGCCATCTCACCAGCCCCCCTCATGTCCTTTCTTTTTCTCTACTTCTGGTGGGTGGTAAGCTATAAGGAAGGTTCAGCATTTAAGAACACTTATTGAGCCGGGCGTGGTGGTGCACACCTTTAATCCCAGCACTCTGGAGGCAGAGGCAGGCGGATTTCTGAGTTCGAGGCCAGCCTGGTCTACATAGTGAGTTCCAGGACAGCCAGGGCTACACAGAGAAACCCTGTCTCGAAAAAGCAAAACAAAACAAAACAAAACAAAACAACACTTATTAAAAATGGGTTTTTGGAGCGGGACTTGGTAGCGCATGCCTTTAATCCCAGCACTTGGTAGGCAGAGGCAGGTGGATTTCTGAGTTTGAGGCCAGCCTGGTCTACAGAGTGAGTTCCAGGACAGCCAGGACTACACAGAGAAACCTTGTCTCAATAAACCAAAAAAAAAAAAAAAAAAAGGGTTTTGAAAAATCTAAACCAATTATCTCATCTGTGGATGTGCTCTTGAGAGTTCTACAAAAAATCACATCCTACCCCTGAGAACCCTGGAAGAGATTCTGGAGAGGAGGAGAAGCAGAAATCTCCACACTACCATGGGACAGGGAGAGCCCAGGGGAGCATAAACACATCATTAGCAGCTACAACAAATGGGCGGGAGGAAATGTATGAATTATCCTGTGCACCTGGCACATGAAAGGATCTCTAGTTGAGTCTCTGATCTTTAGTACTGGGCACTCATAATCCTGGGGACAGGGCAAAGCTCAGGCCTTCCCTGTGTCTTTGTGATCACAGACTCTCAGCATGTGCCTCATAGTGATGGAGAGAACAGAACACAGATGTGACAGAGCCTAGGAATGACATTATCACAGATCAAAACGGACTGAGCACACCTGGCACAGCCCTGTTCACACTCAGCTGCCACAGCCTCATCCCGTCCAAACAGATACACACAGCAGAGTGACACAGATTCTGGAAGGTTCTCCATCTGCCATTTATTTCTTCAAAACTAAACAAAACATAATTCTAAGTATTATCAATCCATAAAATTAATGAGCAACCTACCCTAGGTCAAGATGTTAACCATCAAGGTCACATTCAGATTCTTATTCTCAGTGTGGAAGTGAGGAGCTGCAGATCAGGGCCGCATGGAGCTGACAGGATGCAGATATCTCCCAGTGTTTGACTGGACAAGCAAGGTTGGCTGGGAACATAAGCAATGCAGGGACAGGATCCTGGTGTGCAGGGCAGGCTGGGCTCCACAGTTCATCACATTGAGCCCACAGGAACACAGAGAACATCAGACAATGTTGTCTAAAGAGAACCGAGGTTTCTGGATGTCACAGGAGAAACCTGAACACACTGGTTGTCACTCAGTCCACTCCAGGCAGCTGTCTTCATGCTAGAGAACAAGAATCATGAACCATCACTATGAAGTCAACATGCCAACAACCCACCGCTCACACACAGGGGATTCTGGGAGTCCCTGAAACCTAATCATGTCCACATTGCTCCTCCCCAGTCAGGCCCCAGAGTTTCACCTTTACAATCTAGGAGAGACATATCAGAACTCTGGGAGCCGTCGCTGCCTAGGGTAAAAGAAAACAAATGTATATGCATGTGTACATGTATGTATTCACATCATGGTACAATTGAGGTCCCCAGAAGATTTCTCTGGAGGAGCTATTATGGATTCCCAGAGCTCCCATCATCTCCACCTTCACTTCAATGGCCTCAGGACAATCCTGTCCCCACACTAACCTGGAGCTGGAGCATAGTCCCTTCCTTTTCCACCTGTGAGAAGGAAAGCTGTGTGAGTTCAAGGAAGATCTTGACACTAGGAAGTTCCCAGAACTGACAGAGGACCCAGTTAGAGACAGTAGCAATGCAGGGTGTGGCTGTGTTCCCCATTAATGAGCAGAGCACATTTCTAAAGGAGGATGAGAGAAAACTCAGACCCTGCCCTTTCCTACCTGTGTGTCTCCTCCTCTTCATCACAAAAGCCACCACAGCTCCAAAGATGATCACAACTCCAAGGACAACCAGAACAGCAATGACCACCATGTTGGAGACAGTGGATGGAGGTGGCTCTGGGAAAGACAGGTACAGGAAATGAAGGTGAGGGTCATGACCCCAGCACTCAGCCCTGATCAGCTCAGGGTCTGCAGAAGGTTGCAGCTTTCCCTGACCCCATCTCTGCACCCACACCCTCCTTACCCCATCTCAGGGTGAGGGGCTCAGACAGCCCCTCATGTTGCACATGGCATGTGTAATTCTGCTCCTTCCCAAGAGGCACCACGACAGATACCCACTTCTGGAAGGTTCCATCCCCTGCAGGCCTGGTCTCCACAAGCTCCATGTCCTGGGTCAGGTCCTCCCCATTCAACTGCCAGGTCAGGGTGATGTAAGCAGGGTAGAAGCCCAGGGCCCAGCACCTCAGGGTGACTTCACCTTCAGGTCTGGGGTGATGGGTCACATGTGCCTTTGGGGGATCTGTGTGGAAGATTTAAGAAATCCCACAATTAAGAAGACAAACAGAAGACTCATTTAAACCAGTGATGACACTGAACTATGTGTCTATTTGACACTACAACTGTCATAGCACTAGTGATCAAAAGCAGAGCTGGTCCCTCAGCACAGAACTGCATATATTCTTTTGGGACTCAGAAGCTAAGAAGGGAATCTCCATGAGCCAGTGGGTCACCATGGCCATCCTTATGTGATGTTCAATAGCATGAGAGAGGAAGTCAAAGAACAAAGAGGGAATGGAAAATATGTAATTTATATATGTGTTTGAGTTCATATCAAAATCAGAAATTAGGGCCATATGCTACTGAAAGGATGCTAAAACTGAGACGCAACCTCTGTGGTCATCTTGCTGACAGTCAAGTCCAAGTGAACAACCATCACTAAGTGTGTAGCCAGAGAAAATGACTCCCAGTCCCTGCCTCTGGAGGACAAGGAACAGTATGTCACACAGGATTCCTGGAGTGAGCTGTGGACCCCAGTGCAGCCCTCACTGGAACACAGTGGGCTCACAGGGTGTGTGGATCTTCCCTCTCACTCCAGCCCTGGATTGCAGAAGACCCTGTCTCTCAGAGAGTCCAAGTCCTGATTCACTAGGGGGAGCACTGTAACTTGTTGGGGCAGAGAAAGTGCAGGAGGCTTCTGGAGGTTTAGTTCTGACAGGAAACAGTCTAAGTTTACAGGAATCTCTCATTTAATGAGAACCCTGATTTAACTTGTCTAATTAACCAAGTTAGCAGCCTTCCCTGACACCTGTGGAGACTGATACAAATGATAATACAAGGACAGGGAGAAACAGGATCACTGTGCAGACAAAATCTGACTAGAAGCAAAATAATGCAAAAAAAAAGAAGAAGAAGAAGAAGAAGAAGAAGAAGAAGAAGAAGAAGAAGAAGAAGAAGAAGAAGAAGAAGAAGAAAGAAAAGAAAGAGAAAAGAAAAAAAAATTCCACGATTTATATTCCTCCAGGGTACCCTATAAGGGCTCATGTGACCATTCACCACTGTAGGAATAGAGAGAATTGGGTTGTGGTAGGGATGCAAACCCCACAGACAGGGGGGAATGTGTGAGAATGTATTCTTTGGAAAATTCTAAAAACTGGGCGAACCAACCTAGTGTAGGAGAGTTGACATCTCTTATCAGGTAAAGGTCCTGAGGTGTAAGGGCTGACACACTCAGCAGGACAGAAGTCAGTGTCTACACACAGTAGGTGTGTTCAGAGAACCTGGCCTAGGAGAGGCCATGGCTGACAGAGGCTACAGGGGAACTGAAGGAGCAGCTGTTATTACCTCAGGGAAATTCTCTCCTTCCCTCCTGAGACAGACTGGGTACTGTCCAGGGAGAAGGCTGAGCCCTGGCAGAGTCAATGCAGTCACTGTGATGAGGGATCAGGAGACCCAGGGACACTCTCTCCCCTCTGAGACAGGGGCATCACCCCAGCTGAGGGTTTCTTGTTCCCCAGGACTGAGCCCCAGCCCGAGGGCAGAGGGAGGAGCTGCCCGCGGCCCCTGTACCTGTGCGCAGCAGCGTCTCATTCCCGCGCTCCAGGTGTCTGCGGAGCCACTCCACGCACGTGCCCTCCAGGTAGGCCCTGTCTCTCTCTGCAGCACCAGCCTGCTCCCACTTGCGTCGGGTGATCTGCGCCGCCATGTCCGCCGCCGTCCACGTTTTGAGGTCTTCGTTCAGGGCGATGTAATCGCGGCCGTCGTAGGCGAACTGCTGGTACCGGCGTTGGACGCGCCCGTCGGACCCCACATCACAGCCAGACATCCCCTGGATTGTGTGAGAGCCTGCGGGACCCCGTGGTCAGCTCCGCCCACCCGCGGACTTCTCCAAACTGAAAGGGAAACCCGTCCCGGGTCGGTTCTGCTGACGAACCTCGGACTTGGGACCCGGGACGTCTCTGGCCCCTGTGTCGGGACGTGGAGGGGTCGTGACCTCCGACCCGGGGTCACTCACCGCCTTCGCTCTGGTTGTAGTAGCGGAGCAGGGTCCTCAGACTCAGTCGGAAACTCTGCTCATTGCTCTTGGCGATCTGAGTGTTCCGCTCCCAATACTCCGGCCCCTCCTGCTCCATCCACGGCGCCCGCGGCTCCATCCTCGGATTCTCCGCGTCGCTGTCGAAGCGCACGAACTCCGTGTTGTCCACGAAACCGACTTCCATGTACCGGGGCTCCCCGAGGCCAGGCCGGGACACGGCGGTGTGGAAATACCGCATCGAGTGTGAGCCTGGGGGCGGCGCGCGGTGAGACCCCGGCCTCCTCCCGTGACCCTGGGCGGGTGCGTGGCCGGGAGGGGAGCAGGGCTTGGGGCTCAGGACGCGGGTGGAGAAGGGGCGGAGGGTCCGGTGGGCGCCGGGGGGGTGGGGGGGACGCGGCTTCCCTGGTGCTGCCCTCCCCTCGCCTCCCCGCAGAGGCCGTTTCCCTCCGGACCCCGCACTCACCCTCGCGGGTCTCAGTCAGTGTCAGGGCGGCCGCCAGCAGCAGGAGCAGCGTGCGCGGAGCCATGGCCCCCATCTGGGATCCGGGGAGTATGAGTTCCGTGGGCTGCGTGGAATTCATAACTAGTGCCCGCGGCGACGCTGATTGGTTCCAGGGATCGCGTCACCCAATGGGGATGAGAACTTCCACCGCGTCATCAGTGTCTGGGCAGAAGAACCTGACCCAGGTTAGGAGCAGAAGTGAAACTGAGGAGATGGGGAATCCCCAGCCCTGGGCTTCCCCACCCCTGACCTCACCACCTGGAGACTAAGACTTTGCCTGAACCCTGTGCTGTGGACAGAGCGCTGTTTGTCATGTTGTCTCCGAGTTCTGACCCAGAAGCTGTCAGGACACCAGGAGAGATGCGCAGGCCATACTCTCTGTGCCCTCTCTTCCACCCTTCCTCTTCCTTCTTCTCTTCAGAAGTCACACCCTAGAGTCTTCTAGAAGAGAAACCTCTTCCGGGAATACAATGGCGGTACAAGCAGTTGGGGATGCAGTGGAGAGAGGCTTTTCCTTAAAGCAGAGGCGCTGGCCTGCAAGCCCACACAGAGACCAGGCTCTTCTTAGTGGGCGGCTCACACTGCCAAGCCTGAGTGCAGGACTCTCATCTGTAAAGAAGATACTTTGTTTATTCCCTCAGGATCTGTCTTCTTAGCCTAGGGCTTAGACTCAGACTCCTCGTGTTTCTTCCCTTATGAAGCCTCTGTAACTCCAGATGGGTGTGTTTTATGTAGAAGGGTCTTCATTCTCAGTCCTGAGATTGTCCGTCCGGGTGAACCTAGGTCATTGTCTCGGCACTGTAGACCCCCTTGTCCACTGGGAAGGGGATTTGGTATCAAAGGGAACATAAATTTTATGAATCACCCCATTCTCTATGGTTTGTTCCAAGGTTCTCCAATGTTTATCCAAACGTGGCTAACATTGGGGTGGTGTATATCTGTAGTGTGGGATGTCCCATGCATCCCCTTTTTAAACTTACAGACCAATAGGGACATCCTCATAGGTATTAGTGTCCTTAAGGCATGATGGGTCTGATTGCCAACGAAAGGAAGCAAGGGAAGGAGCCCTGGAAGAGGCGATTGGGTGCATAGGAATCATAACGGGTTTCTGACGTCCTACTAGTGAGCAGTCTCCAGTCCCGATGTCTGGTTCTTCCCAGATGTTTCCTTGACATTAAACAGGCAGAGCATAGTGTTAGGAGGAGTGGGGCTAGCCAAAGCATGGCGTCAGGCAGGGTAAAAACAGCCATGAGAATGACAGAGAAGGAGCCTTGGGGGGGGGGGGGGAGAGAACAGCCACATGGAGCTGTGTCAATGAGGATGTGAATGTCTGTCCAGGTGACCTGCTTGTGTGCCCTCAGGGCCTGCATGGTCTCCTCTTTGTTTTCTCTGTGATCCCCAGGCGTGCCATCTTTCTGACTTGCTAAGACCACTCTAGTGAAGTCTGCTTGACAGGCTGAGAGTACTGGAAGCACTCATGAGGCAAAGAGTTTCAAGGAGCCGGGCGTGGTGGCGCATGCCTTTAATCCCAGCACTCGGGAGGCAGAGGCAGGCGGATTTCTGAGTTCGAGGCCAGCCTGGTCTACAAAGTGAGTTCCAGGACAGCCAGGGCTATACAGAGAAACCCTGTCTCGAAAAACCAAAAAAAAAAAAAAAAAAAAAAAGAGTTTCAAGGAAACTCAGCCTCCTGGAACCTTGGCATTCTCATAACCAGTATAATCAAACCCTATCCCCGAGTTNATTCAGCTTCACACATGATCTCTTTAACTCTTTCAATGTGTGCTTTGTTCTTAATTCTAGGAAGGGGTGACGTGTCCACATTTTGATCTTCCTTCTTCTTGAGTATCATGTGTTTAGTAAATTGTATCTTGGGTAGTCTAGGTTTCTGGGCTAATATCCACATATCAGTGAGTACATGTTATGTGAGTTCTTTTGTGAAAGGGTTACTTCATAAGACAGTAGTCTCGGGGCTGGTGAGATGGCTCAGTGGTTAAGAGCTCCGGCTGCTCTTCCGAAGGTCCTGAGTTCAAATCCCAGCAACCACATGGTGGCTCACAGCCATCCGTAATGAAATCTGATGCCCTCTTCTGGAGTATCTGAGGGAAGCTACATTGTACTTACATATAATAAATAAATCTTTAAAAAAAAAAAAAAAAGACTGTAGTCTCAGCCAGGCTGGCGTGATGGCACACGCCTTTAATCCCAGCACTTGGGAGGCAGAGGCAGGTGAATTTCTTAGTTCAAGGCTAGCCTGGTCTACAGAGTGAGTTCCAGGACAGCCAGGGCTACACAGAGAAACCCTGTCTCAAAAAACAAAAACAAAAAAACAAACAAACAAAAAAAGACAGTAGTCTCACCCAAACAAGGGAATACACAATGGCCTAGCGAATAGGTGGATTTACCATGAAAGAGTTAGGGAATCCCCCTGATGCAGGTTTCTTCACTAGGCCCAAAGGAACAGCATAATCAGGCATCTCAGTTTACTGGATAGAAATCTCAGGGCAAGCTTAACAAAGTATACTTGGAATTGTAAGATCTAACCAGAAATACTCCTATTTCAAACACGGGCTGTTCGTGCACCCCACGAATCACGAGACCTATCTTGATGCAAAAAAGCATGAGGATTTTTAATCGGAGCTCCGGGATGACCCATATCCCACGCAGGGGACAGGGGGATCGACCTCGTGGCTCGAAAATCAGGAGCTTTTATAACAATGGGGTAGGGGGGGGGTGGGGGAAATTGGCGCAGTTTCACACTATCGGCTAGTTCAAACACCAGCAAGAGTCCCCAGGTAGCAGCTATCCCGCAGGGGGTTTTCTTGTGTCAGTGGAGGCCAGGCCAAATGGCCCATTACTCTCTTTGCATACCTTTTTATCTCTATAACCGGTCAACAACTTTGTTTACTCGCCTGTACCTGCCTCGGGTTTTCTGCTGTTTAAACCATAGGCCTCGTATATTATTTTCTTTCAGAATCTTCACTACAGCCAGGTATAGCAGACCACATTGCATATTAGAAGCAAGTTGGTGAATTCTTCTGACAAATGGAGATTCCCCACAGATACTTAAAAGAACAGCCAAGTTACACTCATGCAAGAATTTATCAAGGCCTAGGAAATAGGGGGGGGGTGGTATTGCATTATTCATGAGAATGTCTGCTAGAGCAGAACCCTATGGTGGCTCAAAGGCTCAAAGGAGTAGCACAAATTGTGACTAGGGTGTGAAATCCTTACCTGCCATTAGCTGACCCTAGGCAGGGCTGTTCTATCTTTACTGTAAATATTACCTGGTTCCTGTAAGTCCTTTTGAAGTCATTCCTTTGTTTTGTGTCAGGTAACTTCAATGTACTTTGCCTGCTGTGTGACATCCTACCTACCCCTTTGTTTTCTGTATTATATAAAACTGGTGTTCACTTTGTGACATTACACTCAGATTCTACACACTCCCTCCTGTCCTGTCTGTCTGTCACCCCCTGACTCTATGCCCATCTGTCTGAGACCTTGATTCCCATGGATTGAGGAGGGCCCACTGAGGCCCGTCTGTGGCACTGACTGGTGGGATCTCGTCGGACATTGCAGGCTTGTACCCAGACAGGATGAGGTTGGTCCTCTGGAAAGATACGAACAAATTCTCTTCCTACTGTTAATAGGGAATCCAGCCACTCCAGCAACTGTCAAATGGGTCCTTCCATCTGACCAGGATGGGTGGCATAGGTGGTGGTTGAGTCCTGTGACAGACAATGGGAAGTTTGTCTTGGGTGACATGGACATTGAACATATTCGGTGTGAATTATGCCAGGTTTATTTCAGTGTTGGTGGTAGGAAGCCTTGTGTTTAATTTTTTTTAAGTATTTGATTTGTTCTTTCAATGACAGTTTGGCCCTGAGGGTTGTGAGCTCTTGAATGCTAGTCTAATAGCAGCTTTGATATGCAGAAGGACCCCCATGAGAGCAAAAGTGAAGAACATGCGATTAATTAGGTTTTTTTTTTTTTTATAGGAATAGGTATCAATTGTAACAAGTACAAATTTCTATGTACAGAATGATGGGATGTGGGTGACATCATGCTTGCAAGAGGGCACTAGCCTTAGGGCCTCTGGGACTGGTGCCCAATTGTTATATAGCAGGAATGCAAGTTAGGGAGGCACAGGAGCAGAAAGTTCTGAGGATGTGTTTGAAGTATTTTATGGGGATATTGGGGAATTTGAGCTGTAGCCTTTCAGGTTAATATGGGTGAGCTGATGGGTGTTCTTTAGCATTGAGGGATGACAGAGTAAAGGTGCCACTTGTGGCAATCTTACTGGCTGATGTGTTGCCATCAGAGAGGGGTCTGCTGAGGGATGAGTGTGACTGCACATGGCTGATTAAAAATGGGATATGTTCTAGGTTAAGGTATTTTTGAAATCGTATTAGTTGGGAAAGAGGATCACTACCAAGTCTGACACAGGAGCAGGCTAGTCATGGGAGTAAGCTGACTGTGTAAGTGTCTGAATATAGATTAGATGTTCTTTCAGGTATGTTAAGACCAGAAAGATGGAATACAGTTCTTTAAATTGGGGAGATTTATCTGTGAGAGGGGAAAAAAATGTGACTCAGAGCCGTGTCTCTTTTGTATATTATGTAGACAGCACCCTGTCGCTCTCCATCCGTGAGAGCTGTGAGGCCGTGGGATGGTGGACCATGAGAACAGTGGGGGAGGAAAGACTGGTGTGGCTGCAGGAATTTATCTTTGGGATAATGGTTGTCTGTCTGACCCAGGAAGCCAATGAGACTATTAGCAAAAGAGTGTGGTTTCCCAGGAGACATTGGATGTCTGGGAGGGGGATGGGTAAACCATTTACATCAGGTTCTTAACCTATAGTTTTTAAGGTGCACTCTCTTTTTTTTTTTTTTTTTTGGTTTTTTGAGACAGGGTTTCTCTGTATAGCCCTGGCTGTCCTGGAACTCACTTTGTAGACCACGCTGGCCTCGAACTCAGAAATCCGCCTACCTCTGCCTCCCGAGTGCTGGGATTAAATGCGTGCGCCACCACGCCCGGCTAAGGTGCACTCTCTTCCTGTCCTTATTATAGTGGATAAAGTGTAAACCTCAGTTAGTAGTTGAAGCATTCCCCCTGTTGGCGAATGGAGCCATTCTAGGATCCCAATGAGGTGGATTTCTGAGTTCGAGGCCAGCCTGGTCTACAGAGTGAGTTCCAGGACAGTCAGGGCTACACAGAGAAACCCTGTCTCAGAAAAACCAAAAAACAAATAAACAAAACAAAAAAAATTAGAGCCGGGCAGTGGTGGCGCACACCTTTAATCCCAGCACTCGGGAGGCAGAGGCAGGTGGATTTCTGAGTTCGAGGCCAGCCTGGTCTACAAAGTGAGTTCCAGGACAGCCAGGGCTACACAGAGAAACCCTGTCTCAAAAAACCAGAAAAAGAAAGAAAGAGAGAGAGAGAGAGAGAGAGAGAGAGAGAGAGAGAGAGAGAGAGAGAGAGAGAAAGAAAAGCCCACACAACCCAGGTGAAGACTCATATGACAGCTGGGATCCGGAAACTCTGAGAACTTCCTCTGGCCCGCTCGGCTGCTCTGGGAGCCATCGCTTGTGGACCCGGCCAGTTTCACTTTCTCAGAAACCTGCTTGTTTACATTCTGAGTCCAGCCTTCTCCCTCACCTCCTGGGGGAGGTCTCAATTCTCTGATGTCCAAAAAGCTTCAAGCTCTGGGAAGATGGTGCTTTAGACGCAAGCTGGCCTCGCTTCTGTGCTTCACGGCCATTGTTATCCTCAAAGCTTCAAGTCGGCTGCAATATTGATCCAGATATGTGGTTGCAGTTCCATAGATGGCCTGCAGGTGGCTCTCTCCTGGTCTATGGAACTTGGTACTATGAGTACACCCACGTGATTTGAACAAGACAAGGAAAACAGGAAACCACACTGTTGTCAAAAAGTGTGCCTCTTTCACAACACTTCCGAAATTGTTACAAGCCATTTGGGAAATTCTAGGTCAGCGATGACCTTTAAAAAAATTTTTTTAGAGGGCTGGTGAGATGGCTCAGCGGGTAAGAGCACCTGACTGACTGCTCTGCTCTTCGGAAGGTGAGTTCAAACCCCAGCAACCACATGGTGGCTTACAGCCACCCGTAATGAGATCTGACACCCTCCTCTGGTGCCCTCCTCTGGTGCGTCTGAAGTCAGCTACAGCATACTGATGAAGAATAATAATAAAAGTGAATCCTTGGACTGGAGAGACCAACCGGAGCGAGCGGGGCTATCCGGAGCAAACAGAGCCGAACGGGGACGGCCAGAGCGAGCAGAGCTGGCTGGAGCGAGCCGGGATGGCCAGAGGGAATGGGGACAGCCGAAGCGAGCGGAGCCGATCAGAGCGAGTGGGGCCAACTGGAACAAGCAGGGCTGGCCGGAGCGAGAGGGGCTGTTTGGGGCGGCCGGAGCGAGCAGGGTCGAGTGGAGCGTGCGGGGTTGACCAGAACAAGGGAAAAAAAAAGAATTTTAAAAAAAGATTTATTATTTATTATATACACTATAGCTGTCTTCAGACACACTAGAAGAGGACATCAGATCTCATTACAGAGCCACCATGTAGTTGCTGGGATTTGAACTCAGGACCTCTGGAAGAGCAGTCAGTCTTCTTAACTGCAGTCATTTCTCCAGCCCAGAATTTATTATTAAAGCCGGTCGAGATGTTATTAAAACCTTGGCATGGTGTTCATGCGTTTAATCCCAGCACTAGGGTGGGGTGGGGACAAAGGCAGGCAGATCTTTGGGCCTCCAGGTTGCTGCTGCCTGCCTGCCCAGAGCTGCCCAGATGTCCCAAGAAGACGATGGCTCCACATGGACTCCAGGATGGAGTCAGGGGCCCCAAGAACAGGATGGCGGGGTGGATGGGAAGCCCTGCTATAACTTAAGATTCTAAGCATTAAACCTATGGGCCTTGATCAGAGAATTTTGTCATGGCCTCTATTATTCCTCTCTACCGTTCACTCCTATATAGCTCCGGCCACCCACTCAGGAACCCAGATAGCCTAAGCCTCGGGCGGTTTACAGACCCCTACATTCACCGACATTAATTAATTAATGTGGCAGAGCATTGAAACCCCCACTGCCATGCTAACAAAATACTGCAAAGTGTGCTTGCACTTCAGTTGCTGTCAAATAACATGGCTTAGATTCTTCTCAGTGACGGGGGGTGGGGGGTGGGGGGGGGTGTCTGAGCACGTTTCCCAGGTCATTGTGAGCACAAGACAGCTCAGGACTGTTCCAAAGAGCAGAGACAAGAGCTGGTGTGCACGTACACACACACACACACACACACACACACACCACTCATTCTCTTTCTCTCTCTCTCACACACACACACACACTCGGTCACACACAGTCTCACACACTCTCGCACACACACATACTCAGTCACACACTTTCACACATAGACACACACAGCACTCTCACACAAACACTCACACACACACAAACTTGTGGCCTCTGCAAGAGCTGCCAGTGCTCTTAACCACTGAGTGACCTCTCCAGCCCCACCATCAGGTTCTTTTTTGTATAGATGTAGGGGCTCATTAGCTCCTACTGCAGTTGCTGCCTGCAAGAAAGTTTCTAGAGGGCAGCAACTGTAGTGGTGTTTTGGAAGGGTTAAGGGGTTGCGCTGGTTATAGGATTTGAATCTTGGAATCTCCTGTTAGACATTGGCCTCTTGCTTGCTAGGGCTTTTATGGAGACTGTACTGTGTGAGAACCAACCTCATAGTGACATGTCACAGGGTTCTATTGCTGTGGTAAACACCATGACCAAGGAATCTTGGGGACAAGAGTTTATTTGGCTTATACTTCCACATCACTGTTCATCATTGAAGGAAGTCAGGACAGGAAGTCAAACAAGGAAGTAACCTAGCGGCAGGAGCTGATGTGAAGGCGCTGCTTCCTGGCTTGCTCAGTCTGCTCCCCCAACCCCCACCACTGTGATTTTTTTGAGACAGGATTGAGTTTCTCTATCTGACAGCTCTGGCAGACCAGGCTGGCTTTGAACTCATAGAGATCTGCCTGCCTCTGCCTCCCAAGTGCTGGGATTAAAGGTGTGCACCACCATGCCCAGAAATGAGCCTTTCCTTTTTTCCATTATTTATCCACTTTGCAGCACCCCATCTCCTTCTAGTCCCCTCCTCACACATTCCTTCCCCCACCCTCCCTCCCCTTTTCAAGAATGAGCCCAGTCCTGCTTTCTTAGAGAACCCAGGACCACTAGCCCAGGGAGAAGGGCCCAACCCTTCTCCAACAATCACTAATTAAGAAAATGCCTGGGGGGGCTGGTGAGATGGCTCAGCGGGTTAGAGCACCCGACTGCTCTTCGGAAGGTGATGAGTTCAAATCCCAGCAACCACATGGTGGCTTACAACCACCTGTAACAAGATCTGACGCCCTCCTCTGGTGCATCTGAAGTCAGCTACAGCATACTTATGAAGAATAATAAGAAATGAATCCTTGGACTGGAGAGACCAACCGGAGCAAGCGAGGCTGTCCAGAGCGAGTGGAGCCAAACGGGGATGGCCGGAGCCGGAGCGAGTGGGGCCGAACTGGGACAGCGGGAGCAAGCAGAGCCGATCGGAGCCAGCGGGGCCGGCTGGAACAGGGGGGGGGGGCATACGGGGGCGGCTGGGAGCGAGTGGGGCTGGCCGGAGGGAGCGGAGCTGGTGGGATCAAGCAGGGTTAAGCGGAGCAAGTTGACCGGAACAAGGGGAAAAAAAAAAAAAGGAAAATGCCTTACAGGCTTCCTATGGAGAAATTGTCTTAAGTGAGGCTCCCTCCTGTGATGGACATAGCTTGTGTCAAGTTGACATATAAAACTACCCAGCATGAGTGACTGGGCAAAGGGAACCCTAATGGTAACTGTCCTGAGTGGGGAAGCCTTAGCAAGGTTTTCGTCTTCTGGCTTTCTCTGTGAACATCCATCCCTTCCCACCAGGATGTAATGGCCAGATCTCTTCAGAAACTAGGATCTCAGGAGCACTCGCTGCTCTTGAAGAAAGCCAAGCTCTCAAGTCAGGTGACTCACAGCCCTCTGTAACCTGCTCCACGGGACCCAGCACTCTCTGCTGGCCACCATAGGCAATGCACACTTAGTGCATCTAGATAGATGCTGTCAACCTTAATACAATAAAATACTCTGAAAATAAAAACAAAGAAAACGGAGACTGAAGCATTTGGCTGTATGCATAGTTCTGCCTGATGAGACCCTGACTGTGGGGAAGCTCTTCCGTGCAGAGACCATCCTCCTCTTTGCTAACCCAGGGAGGCATAGAGAAGTACAGCCAGGGACACTGAAGGTATGGGACTTGCTCATACCTTTTTGAGCAGAGACAGCTGCTCTTCCTGAGCAGTCTGTGCTCTGGGGCATGTCTTTCTGAAGAAATTCGTATTGTATCTCCCCAAGTGACCCGGAGTAATACCACCCACCTCTTCTGAGGCACACCCACCCACATGGCCTCCCTCCCTCACTACGCTCATTTGTGCCGATGCTGGCTGGCAGTACAACTGCAGTTGTGTGGATCTGAGATCTCAAACCAACAATACAAGGTCCAGCCTCTGTCAGGTCAGAGCAGGCAGGGGGCCCATGGGCCAGTGCCTTAGCAATGCCTGACCCAAGGTCTAAATGCACACTTAGTGCATTTAGATAGATGCTGTCAAACTTAATACAATAAAATATTCTGAAAATAAAAACAAAGAACAAAATGGAGCAACCAAGGTCTGCATAGAGGCGGTTCTGGGGAGCAGCAGCTCAGCTGTTACTTTCACCTCCCACCTCAGGCTCCTGCCCCTCCACTGCCAAGAACCCCAAGATAATCCTGCAACAGGCCCTCTCTACCACAGATGCATGTCTGAGGTAAGAAGCTACCTGGGCTTCACCTATGACCTTCTGAGCCTCAAACCAAAAACAGAAAGGGAAGGCAGGCCAGACCTCTCCACAGCTTTCCAAGGCTTCCGACCCCTGCCCTGGTTGCCACTTAAATCCCAGCCAGGGACTCTAGGCTCTTTACACAGCTAAGCTGCCAGGTGTGTGTGTGTGCACACGTGCACACATACACACATGCTCAAGCAGGGCCTACCAGAAAATCAGCTGAAGGAGCCGAAGTACCAGGACATGGGGCTCGCTCTCTTTACCTCCTGGCCCCAGCAGTGTCCCAGCCTCCCTGTCCACAGCCACCTTAGAAAGAGGACAGCCTCACTCTGAGGGCTCACAGCCCTTGAGAGTGACCCTGGTTCAAGCCCTAAACAGAGCACTTACAGACACCACAGACACAGTTGTTTCATTCTTAGTTTTGTTAAAAAACAAAAACAAACAAACAACTCTGATAAATCAGGACTAGGTTTAGGAGTGGTGGTAACACAGAGAGAAGCATAGATAGGGTGGGCAGAGGCGTCAGTGTCGGGTGGGGCGGTAGTGTCTCCTCCTGACCCATGTCCTCTTCTACAGCAGACTGAACAGGCAAGTCCTCTACCGTGTCTGCTCAACTGAAGAAAAAAACAGTCACAGTAAGATACAAAATGGGAAACGCACATGTGCATGCAGACAGACAGACAGACAGACAGACACACACGCACACATGCAGTACTCACTGTAGGAGGAAATGTCAATCTCGTCGGGCAGCTCGCTGATGTTGACCTCAAAACGGTCCTGCACGTCATTGAGGATCTTGGCATCATTCTCATCTGACACAAATGTGATGGCCAAGCCCTTGGTGCCAAACCGACCGGCTCTGGCCACCTGGAAGGAGAAGGGGAAGACTGTAAGCCTCCCTGGGAAGACAGAGGAGACACCTGGGAAGTGGGGCGGGCAGCTTACCCTGTGCAGGTAGGTGTCCGAGTCCTCTGGCATGTCATAGTTGAAAGCAATGTTCACACGCTCAATATCCATGCCTCGGCCAAACAGGTTGGTAGCCACAAGAATCCTCCGCTGAAAATCCTTGAACTGCTGATACCGAGAGAGCCTTAGTGAGAGAGTAAATGAGAGGGTGAGGCTCTCTTCTCTCCACAGGACTCAGATGGACACACCCCCGGACGGACACAACCCCACACCCAGACACACTCCAACCCACCTCTCCTCCTGGGGCATTCCACGGTGGATAGCAATGGCTGGGAAGTTCTGTTCCACTAGAAGTTGGGCCAGGGCGATGCAGCGCTGCACGGACTTCACAAAGATCACCACCTGAGGGAGCACGGGTGTGATGTATGCACACCACCTGAGGGAGCACGGGTATGATGCATGCACACCACCTGAGGGGCACAGGCATGATGTATGCACCAGTGTGTGGGTTTTGCCTGCACACGCTTGTGCATGTACGCCTGGTGCCTGGAGGGCCAGCAGAGGACACTGGACCATCTTCTGCCACTGTAACTACATGACTGGGAGCTGACAAAGGTATTGAGAACTCAACTTGGGAACTCCTGGAAGAACAAAAGTGCTCTTAACCTCTGAGCCACTTCCCCAGCCCCAGATCTGACTTCTGAAGTTTTGAAGATTTCTGTATGTGGTTTTGTGAGTGTCTGCCAGGTGTACTTACAAGAGTGTTTGTTGATGACCTGGGGCCAGTTACAGGGACAGGTGCTAGGAACTCAATGTGCACTCTCTGGAGAGCAGAAAGCTTGAGACAGGGTTTCTCTATTAGCCCTAGTCATCCTGAAATATGAGACCAGGCTGGTCCCACTTGTACTCACAGAGATCCACCGGTCTCTGTCCATTGCTTAGGATTAAAGATGTCTGCTAACACATCTGGCAGAACTTTGGTTTTTTGCTTTTCAAGGCAGCCCCTCTCTGTGTAGTCCTGGCTGTCCTATATCTCACTCTGTAGACTTAAGAGCTGCCAGCCTCTGCTTCCTGAATGCTTGGTTTAAAGGCATGTGCTATCACCTCCCAGACCTGGCAGAATTTCTAAAGGAGTTCCTCAGTCCCTTATTCCAACCCAAATATCCCTTCACAAATGGGTTTTTTCTGCCCTTCAACCTGACTCCATATACATCTAGACCTTAATTTCTGAACATCCTGGCCTCTGAGGACCATAAACCCACAAGACCAGCACACAAGGGTGAGGCCACCTCTCAACATGTTAAGAATGAGAACTACAGTCTAGAGAACCGAATGATCCTCTCCCAACACCAAGAGCCCCACAGCTCTACAGCAGCCTAGCACAGGCTGCCACGCATGCTCTTAGGCGAGTGCCAGGTGCCTGCAGAGCTCTGCTCCACTTACTGACGTTACCAAGTACTCTACCTCAGCTCTTACCCAACTTCATCTTCCACTTGGGACTTGCTCCATCCACCGCTTCACCTCCTCCTACACGGCCCGCCAATCACAGGCTACTTCTACACAGGCTTCTGCCCCAGCTGGAGACTGCAGTGCTCACGCCTACACAGACCCTCGATACTGACCTGGTTGAACTCGAGGACATCGAGAAGATCAAAGAGCTTCCGGTTCTTCTCGTTGTCCTTCAGTTTCACGTAGTATTGCTGCAACCCGTGCAGCGTCAACTTGGTCTCGTCATCCACGAAGATCTCCATAGGCTGAGGGGGAGGAGGGGTGGGGGCAGGAGGAGGGCAGAGTGGGGGGGTTAAACCTGGGGGGGTGGAGGACGCTGATCTCCAGTACACCCCATGGAAGGATGGGGAGGAGAGAGAAGACTGAAAACCCCTCCCCACCACAAAGAATACTGTGCTGAAGTCTCTTTCCAGCTAGATCTGGTAGCATCAACATCAATTGACTTTTAAGCCCAATTGACAATGCTTAGAAATGGGAGTCTGCAGAGCAAGGTGCTGGCTGCCAGGTGGAAATGGAGGAGCAAAGACAACAGGACATGGTGCTCAATGGGAGAGCATGCCAGAACACCCAGGAAAGGCAGTAATGTCACCAGAAAAGGACAGGGACAACTGCCCCACTTAGCTGTCCTTTAGCAAATGTCCTCAAGACCAGAGGCTGCAATGGACACTATAATAGCCAGGTATCAGCAGCTCACTGACCCCAGCTCCCAGGTGGTTGAGGTAGTACATTCTCTAAAATGTCATCAAAGAGGAGCAAACACGGCTCAAGGTGAGAGACACCCTGCTCTGAACCACCAGATCAGCTTTAGAAGAGAATGGCCTCTGAATTCAGTCAAAACCATCTACATTTGTGGAGTCGGGGGCAATGGTCCCAGACAAGATTGCAGCCTCCCTCACCCACAGCCAGGCAGGCCAGGCCAGGCTACCTCTGTGAGCCCTAACTCAGCACAGCCTGCCCTCTCCTCTCCTCTCCTGGTACCAGGGAACACCCTAAGCAGCTCCTCCTGACCTACCCTGAGTCCCCGCCCCCTCAGATGCCCTCACACCTCCATCACTGAGCCTGCCTGCTTTCTTGAACCCCTAACTAAAGGGCATGGCTTCTCTTCCTCTCTCCATCTCCTTCCTGGCAGCAGCTGTGAGGTTTATAGCTTGGCTGCCCTGGTTTTTCTCTTCAGTTCTAATACAACGATCTTTTAGCATCAAAGGTGAAAAAGGCAATGGAAAGGAAATCGCCTTATATTTCCTAAAAAATAAAAATAAGTGTCCCCACCCCTAACCCTTGAAGGGAAGGAAGGAGCAAAACTGAGACAGACAGACTGGCCTTCCCACTCTCCACACAGAGCCAGGGACCAAGGCGGGGTCACAGAAACCTCTTCCTGAAGACAGGCTCCTCAAATAAGTCCCACAGCTGCCTAATTCTGCCCCAAGCCCAGCCCAAGAGAAAGGCGGAAAGGGCCCAGGAGGGGTGGAAGGACCCACTGCTCAGTCTCGGCTCTGACACCCACGTGGTCGCTTATCAGTACAGCTTCCCATTCGACATTTCCCATAACCCTCAATTTAAAAAAAAAAAATGAGAGAAAAAAAATTCACCACCCCACTCAGGACACTTCCTCCCCCAACAAGTATGGGGAAAATGGGGTACAGCACATTAGGTTCAGGAAAAAACCGGGAACAGAAAAAGAGGCTGGATTGGTCCTCAGCATCTGGTCAGGCTCCCGTGGCCTCCGCGGCTGCCATCCGCTGCTCGCAGGTCTGCCTTCTGCCGTCGTGCCTCAGTGCTTCTCTGCTGTCAGCTCACATCAACCAAGGCTCCGATGGGCGCAAGGAGGTATGGGCGGGAAGGAGGAGGGTACTGGGGGCTGAGGTGCCAAAGGCCCCCGCTCCTGGAGGTTGGGAGGGGCCGATTCATGGTGCTGTTTGTTTGTTCTTCTTCTGGACAGGCCCTGCACCTGACTGTCCCTCTCTCGCTCTCCTGCCACTGACATGTAGAGTTTCGGTGAGCAGAGGCTCCAGCTGAACGCTCCGTGCCACCCGGAGGCTGCGTGGCTGAAGGGGGTGTGTAGGAGACGATGGGAGGGTGGTAGGGCACAAAATGTTGCCCTACCCCCAAAGGGAGAAGAGGTTCAAAATGTCGTGATTAAAAAATGTCAAACACTACCCGCTCTCACGTTAACCCGACCAAGTCTTCCGGAGTTTCCCTGGCACGCGCAGACCCTATCGCTAACTGTCTCTGCCTCTGTGTTTTTCTTCAAGGAGTTGTTGCTCCCAGACAGGCACAAGCTCCCTTCTTGGTGCTTGAAGGACAAGGGAGTCTGGAGGAAGAGGGCGAGGAGGGGGAGGAGGCAGCGGGCGGGGAGTGGAGGGAGAGAAGGTAGAAGGGTATTTACATCTTGCATGAACTTGCGGCAGACTGGGCGGATCTCTTTGCTCAAGGTAGCACTGAACATCATGACCTGCTTCTCATGGGGGGTCATGCGAAAAATTTCCTGGACATCCCGACGCATGTCTGCAGGGAAAAAAAAAAACCACAGAAGAAAATGAACCTGTGTCGTGAGGCCAATGAAACTCTGAGGGGAGCCACTGCAGAGATGTGGCGGCTCCATATCTTAGGAACGAGCCAGGCTTCTTGGCACATGCCTGTAATCCCAGCACTTAGGAGGCCCAGGCTGGAGGCCCAGGAGCTGTGTATACTAGTAACAGCATGGAATAAAGAATGCGCTTAAAAAGACTTGGGAGCCGGGCATGGTGGCGCACGCCTTTAATCCCAGCACTCGGGAGGCAGAGGCAGGCGGATTTCTGAGTTTGAGGCCAGCCTGGTCTACAAAGTGAGTTCCAGGACAGCCAGGGCTATACAGAGAAACCCTGTCTTGAAAAACCAAAAAAAAAAAAAAAAAAAAAAAAGACTTGGGGTCAAGTTCCACTCCTGTGTTTAGACAAGAAATATGACTGAATGTAAAGTCCAAATTTACAAAATGGGAACAAAGCTCACGAGAGGCTCAGGGGGCAGTGGCCCTTAAATATGGAGTATGAGGCTGGACAGAGGTCCGGCAGCCACGGGCACTTGCTGCTCTTACAGAGACCCACATTAGCTTCCCAGCTCCCACAACTGCCTGTAACTTAGCTCCAGGGCCATTCACTGCCTCTGTCCTCTATGGGCACAAGCATACATGCACACATACACACTTAAACTTACATCTGTAATCCCTGAACTCAGGAGGTAGAGGTAGGCAAATCTGAGTTTGAGGCCAGCCTGGTTTCTAACATAGTTTCCAGTCCAACTAGTGCTACACAAGACCTATACATACATACATACATACATACATACATACATACAGTCTCCAAGAAAACACTGCTGAAGGCCCTTTCCCGATGCTCTCCCTATTCCCATCTCAGAACTTAATCTCTACACTGTGCCTTTGACCTTCACCTCTAGCCTCACAAACCCTGTTCCACCAGACAGATACAGCCGGTCTAATGCCACCAGTGTGCCATCTTGGTACAGCCAACGGCCATTTGGAAAGACTTTTCTCTAGAGCTACACTCTTTTCTACTCTCCCAACTCAACACAATCAATTCTCTTCCCCACCCTCTTTTAAAGATAAGGGCTGGCTATGTAGCCCTTGGAATTAAAGGCAGGTTAAGCCTTTTCTTAAAAAAAAAAAAAAAAAAAAAAAAAAGACTTTTCAAGAATTTCTGTGTAGTCCTGGATGTCCTTGAATTGACTCTGTAGACCAGATGGGCCTCCAACCCAGAGACTGGCTGCCTTAGACTCTTGAAGTCCTTGGATTAAAGGCATGTGCCAAAACTAGCACCTGGAGCTCCGTTACTTTATTATTTATATTCATTCCATGTACATCTAAGTAACATGAATGCACCTAGTGCTCAAAAAAGCCAAAGGAGGGTTTCAGGCACCCCTGGAAACCGGAGCTATATATAGTGGTTATATGCTTTCATATGGACGCTGGGAATGAAACTAGGTCTTCTGCAAGAGCAGCCAGTGCTCTTAACTAACGAGCCATTTCTCTAGCACTCCCCAATGAAACTCTTAATGAAATTTTTTCTTTTAACCCCACTTGCAACACTACAACACCAGAACACATCCTCTCCTGTGAACATTAACAGATGAACTGCACAATTTAACTCAGAAACCTGCACACGTAGGACTCCTGATCACGCATGCTATCCTGGGACACAAGGGCAAGCACCTGCTGCTCTCGTGTAACACCCAGTACACGTCCATCCCTAAGGAGAGGGTGGTGGGGAGGACTTGTGTGTCAGCACATTCCGTTCCCTGCTACAGAAAGGAGCACAGGGCTGAGCTCACGGCCTCACTGTACAGCACCAGGGGAAGAGGAGGAGGCCCAGAGCCATCAGTCATGGGTGATAGATAAGGGTCGTCCTTGCACACAAGTGCTCCTAGGTCAAACATACATCATTTGGCTCAAAGGGCTGCTCCCCAAACCACCTGAGCTGCGGCCTGGGCACCGATACTCACCGAGCTGTTCAAGCATCTTGTCACACTCGTCCAAGATAAAGTGTTTAATGTGTTTGAGGTTCAGGCTCTTATTTCGAGCCAGGGCTAGAATTCGGCCAGGAGTTCCCACGACGATGTGTGGGCAGTTCTTCTTCAGCACCTCTTCGTCCTTCTTGATAGACAGACCGCCAAAAAACACTGCCACCTGTCAACCACGAGAAAGGACAATGTTCCAGTCTCTTAGAATTCTCTCCCATCCCTTTTGTTTGAGACGAGGCCTCACTGTATAGCCCTAGCTGGCCTAGAACTCACTTTGTAGATCAGCCTGTCTGCCACCCAAGTGCAGATTAAAGGCAGTGGGCCACCTTGCCAATACCAGTGCGTCCATTCTGTAGTTGACTGTAAACCAACTTTTAGCTTTCAGGCTTGCAGTGCCTCCTGTGCCTCCGGTAAAAAACAACCTCCTCAGCACCAGGGGGCCAAGGAGATGGAGAAAGGGATGAACAAGCTCCTCTGCCTCCACTCAAACTCTTAAGACAGGATCGCTCCGCACAGACCTAGCTGATCTACACGAGGCACGTGTGACTCCAAAGTCACAGCTTCCTTACACAAATGAGGAAAGCAAGAAGCCACCATCAAGTGTGAGGCACCACCCAACAATCAAACCACAGCAAGCTTTCCTAACTGAACTGTCAGTCAGACAGTCTCGCTGGCCTGGAGCCTTTGCTTCCTAGGTGCATGAGATAAAAGTCACACCATGTGTAAACCACTAGGTAGTGTGTGAGCTGCGACAGTTGGTGTGAGTTGTGACAGTAGGTGAGTGAGCTGTGACAGTAGGTTAGTGTGAGCTGTGACAGTAGGTGAGTATGAGCGGAGATGCTAGACGAGTGCTGGATGTGTGAGCTGTGACATGTGGACTTGTCCAATTTCAAGGGGAAAGAAATAACCAGGAAGGTTACTCTACAGTAAACCTCTTCCCCTTCTTTTTTTTAAAAAAGATTTAATTATTTTATGTATACACTGTATCTGTCTTCAGACACACCAGAAGAGGGCATCAGATCTCATTACAGATGGTTGTGAGCCACCATGTGGTTGCTAGATTTGAACCTCTGGAAGAGCAGCCAGTGCTCTTAACCGCTGAGCCATCGCTCCAGCCCCCGACCCCAATCACAATGGCTAACACGTGCATACAGGAGCACTTCACTTCTGTTCAAAATGTTTTACCGCATATCAGTTAAGCTTTCAGACATAGTTAAAAATACTGAGGGAAAAGTGAGCTAAACCTAAGGGAGGGACTAGACAGCCCCCTAGAGGACTGTTGCACAAAACTGTGGGGGGGGGGAGGGAGACCTAACCAGCTAATCTACACCAAACCCAGCCTCAGACTTGATCCCAACCCTCAGAGCATTCTGAGTAGCAAAAGGGTGCTGTGGGTCCTGCAGAGAAGGACGGCAGCTTTGCCACCCTCTCCTTTTGTTTTGAGACATTAGCCCCGGCAGCCTTCAACTCTAGCAAAAGCTCACCTCAACCTCCCAAGACCTGGGGATACAGGAATGAGCCAGAGACAGCCTCAGTTCCCAACTATTAGATCCACCAGAAAGGACATCTCAGCCAAAGAACTGAAAGTCTATTAGTTCCTTGGTAAGGTATGATAACAGCATACAACCAGAGGCAGACACACAAACAGAAGCACAGACATAGACAATGCCTCCAGATCACAAACTATTTTCAAAATCCTAGGAGAAAGATATATAAATACACTAAAGTGCTTCACAGAGGCCAGTAAGCTTGCACACAGGTTAGGAAAACAATGTCTAATGCTTGATTACCCCGAGCAATGGAGACCTCGGACATCACAGATCTCTGGCCTCCTTTAGCATTTTACACATGCTGCCTTTCCTTTTCTTCTTCTAGAATTCCCCCTTTTAAATCTGTCATGCTGGGCGGTTGTGGAGAGGGTCACCTTTAATCCCAGCAGAGGCAGAGGAAGGTGGATCTGACTCAAAGGTCAGCCCAGAATGATCTTTCCCCATCCTAACCAGAATAGGAAGTCTACACACATCTCTCTACTGGCAGGTCCAGGTTATAAGACCTTTCAAACCCAGCAGGCTACACACCCAAGCATGGAAATACATAATCTCAAAAGTTCCAAAGGATGCCAACTATGGGGCCACACCACGTTCCTTCACAGAGGACACAGGCCACCGGAAAAGCTTTAACCATTCTAGAGTNCTAGAGTTGAAGTCCACACCAGGGCTGTTTTAAGAGCATCTAGCTTCCTCTTGCCACATACAAGCCAACTCCCAAGCAATCTACCAAGCAGTTCAGGAGAACAGAACAGAGGCTCTGGCCAAGCCAGGTGGCAAAGGCCTGTCCCAACCACTCAGGAACCTGTGGGAGGAGCCTCTGGTTCAAGGCCTATCAGGACAACGTGGTTAAGAGACAATCGTGAACATAAAAACAAAGGACCCAGGGGTAGCTCAGTCCCACACTTAGTAGCTCAAGGCTCTGGAATGGAATCTGCAATACCAAAACCAACTAACCACAAAGTGTTGCGGTGGTATCACCTAAAGCTACGAACTCTCAGGAAAACACAGGTGTATTCACAGTATGGGACCTGATAGTGCAGCTACAGAAGGGTCTGGCACTGACTGAATGAAGTCTCTCATGTGACTGCACCACAGACAGCACAGGGCCCCTACAGCTACTCGATGCCTGAGAACAGCCAACCTCGTCCATCCCCAGTGCCTGTCTCCCCACAGCCTCCCTGTCCCAGGTTTCTTTCCCCCTTACCTTGACATTTGGCATGTACTTAGAGAAGCGCTCGTATTCCTTGCTGATCTGAAAAGCCAGCTCCCTAGTGTGACACATCACCAGCACAGACACCTGTGAGGGAGCAAATGGAGACAGACACAGTTCACAGTTAGCCCCTTGTCACAAGAGTATCCAGCAACTTGTCGGTGATGTTGGAGAACATTGCTCCTGAACTGCTGAAGACCAGCTCTGAGAGCACAGAGCCAGAAACGGCCTCCCGGTGATTCAATCTCCACTCCCTCTCCAGCACTGACCCCCAACATACCTGCCCAGTAACGGGCTCCAGCTGCTGCAGTGTGGCCAGGACAAACACTGCTGTTTTTCCCATGCCTGACTTGGCCTGGCACAGGACATCCATCCCCAGAATGGCCTGCGGGATACACTCATGCTGGACTAGAAGGAGAGAGGAGAGACATTTTTGCACCATGCCAAACCCCTTTCTTCCCAGCCGACACATCAGATTTTACCTTGTCACCTTTCAGACCCCATCCTTTCTCTGACCTCATCACTCTTACACCCAAATCAAACCCTCCTACCTGTGCCCCAGCTCCACAGTCCTGCTGAGAACCCTCTTGAACCTACCAACAACTCACCTTCCACGTTCCTGGCTAAATTTACTTTTCTTTTCTTTTGTTTGTTTTTCGAGACAGGGTTTCTCTGCAGCCCTGGCTGTCCTAGAACTCACTCAGTAGACCAGGCCTACCTCTGAGTGCTGGGATTAAAGGCATGTGCCACCACACCCGGCTAAACTTACTTTTCTTACACCATAACAATCTATGAATTCGACTGCCACAGGCCATTTCTCCTACATAGGTTGCTATGCTTTTCGGTCATGTAACCCTGCAACCCTGAACAAAATGAAGGACTTGGTACCTGACCCAGAAGCCACAGAAGCCAGCATCCTTAAACTGATCGCTAAGGTTTCTGGAAACCACGCTTGGCCTGGCCCAAACGAGGGGAACTAAAGGTCCAACCAGGCCCTCTCTGGGAATCCCAACAGTCAGAAAGACAAAAGCCAGCCCTCGGTCTACCAGAGAACAAAAGCCTCTTCTACAGCCGCCATCTTGGGTACATTCTCAGAGCTTGGCTTATCCCAAATAAATTCAAATCCTATGACCCGAGACATGAACCTCCCTTTCTTGCACCAAAGGTGTTAAATAAGGTCTCTACACCCAACAATAAAATGTACCCTCTGATGGATGCTCAAAGCCACAGTCAACGATGGCCCGGAGCAGCTCTGGCTTCAGTAGGAAATCTCGGAAGCCGGAGCTGTGGATGGAGACGTAGGAACCCTTGACATCTTTCTTGGCGGGAGCCTCGGTCCCATCTGCCCCAGCGGCTGTCTCCACCTCGTCATCTTCGTAGTCCAAGAGCTCATTGTCCACATCGTTCTCTGCCATAATTGGGCCAGCAGGGGGAGAAGGGAGGTCTCTGAGTTAGGTGTCCCAGAGCAGGTGAGGAAGCAAAGGCCAAAGAGAGGGGTTGAAGAACAGCAAGGGGGAAAGACACCAGTTTCCGACAGAAGAGCTGGGAGAGGGGACAACAAAAAAACCGGAAAAACTCATCAGTCACGAACGGACTCGTCACTTCTCATCCATCCCTACACCCGTCCTATTCTTCCCTAAACTGTGAAACCTTTGTCCCGAAAGAAGAGTAACAAAGAGATTCACGACATCAAAACGGAACACGAGAGACAGAGAGTGGGCTCGACCGCTAACCAGATTTAGGATCACACACTTCGACAGGCAGGAGCCAACTCGGAGACCGCGGGTAAAATGAGCGTGACTAACGACTCACGCGAGGGTGGAGACACAAAGGACAAGGGAAGACAGAGACTGCGCTTTCCCCGGCCACCTCACGGTGGTGGTCCCCAACGTCAGCCATCAGTCAAGGGTGATAGATAAGGGTCAGCACTGCGCAGAGCGCTCACTTCCCAAATGCAAACATCATGTGGCTGCCGCTCTTCTCCTGCTCAGAAACCCCCGAGCGCCCGTCCCGGCGGCGCACACCCGTGATTCCCAGGACCCGGGAACAGAAGCAGGAAGGAGGGTGGTGCGGGGCGGGGTAGGGGTATGAATGGCTCCATTTCAAGAAAAAAAAAAATTTTTTTGTTCTGAAAAGGCTGTGTGTGTGCAGTTCAATGACAGTGCTTGCTTAGAAACGCGAGAAGCCGCAAGGATCGGCTCAGCGCTGCCAAAGTTAATTTAAAAAGTCGCACTAAGGAATTAAGGTCACGGCTGGGAACGATGCAGGCTTAAGTGTGAGGCGGGTGGCCTTAGAAAGGGACGCCCTGCAGTGCTCTCGGGAAAGCTTCCCCAGAAGTGCGCGACACCAGCGGCCATGCACAGAGGCAGCCATGCACAGAGAGCTCCAAATAAGGGAGCGAAAGCAGGGCTCAGAGGGCTGGACCGGCCCCGGAGCGAGATCTTCCCATCCCAGGGCGAGTAAGAAAAGGCCCGGAGGGGAGATGCGAGGGGCCCCGCCCTCCTCCTGGCGCCGCCTCCGGCTGCGGCGGCCCCGGGTGGGCAGGGGACCCACTGGAACACCCAGGAAGCGCGGAGACACAATGGCGGCCGAGGCCACCATTTTGGATCGTCCCCCCCCCCTTGTCTCCCAGCTCCCCGCCAAGATCTCTCAGAAAGGGACGAAGACAACTGAACTGGACGCACGCCTGCGCGCCGGCGGCCACGGAGCCAGCCGGACACCGGGTATCGGAGACCCGAGCGGCGGGGTAAGCCGCGGGAGGAGCAGATGGCGGCGGATAGTGCCAAAGCTTACCTAAGCACTGCGAGCGTGTATGGCGGCAGCAACGGGGACGGAGGCGGGAAGCTGCCTTCACTTCCGGTTCCAGGCTCGCCTTGGCCTCCCACCTTCCAGACCGCCAGGGCGCACGCGCGGGAAGCCGGAAGCAGGCCTCTCGCCGCGCGCGTGCGCGCTCTGCGGCTGGCTTTGCAGAACGCCCACTTGAAATGAAGCTTCTGACGCCTCCTCCGGTCGCCAGTAGCAAGAGCGCGACAGGAAGCTCGCGTCTTTCCCCCGCAGAGCTCTCCATTTTGTTCTTCAACGCTTCTGCACACCTTCCGACGGTCGGCTCTACTTTAGTTTTGTTTGCCACGCCAGGCTTCTCCCTAGGCACCTCTCTGTGGGCATGGAGGACTCCGTGAGCCGAATGAGAAGTATTTCTCACGGGGTCCTTAGCCTCGTAGTCAAGGTGACCCAAGAGCGGTTAACTCGGGCCCCTGCTGGAGGGGAGGGGAACACGTGACCACGCCTATTACAGTTGTGCAGATAATAGGCAGGATTTACCCAAAATTATATTGGGAGATGGAGGCTTACATTCTGTCTAGGTGCTAAATAAATGGTGGGGTTTGAGGTTATGCACCTTTCCATAATTATTGCTAACTAGAGCAGCAGAATGATCTCAGTTCCATTATTCAGCCTGAATTCTCCCCCCCCAAATAAAAATGTGGTACTACCTTCTTTGAGACGCTACATACATCAGAAATGCTGTCCTGTTGCCTTGCTACATAAACACAAGCTCGGGCTTTTCCTATTAAGGACACTTAATATTAATACAAAGTAGCCGGGCGTGGTGGCGCAAGCCTTTAATCCCAGCACTCGGGAGGCAGAGACAGGCGGATTTCTGAGGCCAGCCTGGTCTACAAAGTGAGTTCCAGGTCAGCCAGAGCTATACAGAGAAACCTTGTCTCGAAAAAACAAAAAAAGAAAAAAAATATTAATACAAAGTAATACTAAGTATCATTGTTGCCAACCAGTTGGCTGTGTCCTGCTCAACGCATAAGCTCGCTGGGCTGCGGCTTGGTAGCTTTTGATCCCTCCGCATTTGGCAGCTGTAAGCAGCAGGCCGGCAGGTTTTGTATAAATCGGGGAGGAAGTGGGAATTTCTTCGCCCCTGGTAACTTAGTACGAGCTGTAGCTCCAGAAAGTGCGGTACCTGGGCCTTTGGCTTTGAAGCGTTTCCAGGAACTCTCCTAGTGACCTAGTTGGCGGGCTCTCAGCCACTGTCTTCCTGTTACTGGACCAAATGTGGCAGCATTGTGGAGGGTAGCATAGTAAGGTTTGTCCCCGCTGACCCAAGTGAGCCAAACTTTCTGCTTTACAGCCAGCAAAGGGTGTTTGCACCAAACACAGCAAACAACAAACTCGTGCAAATGAAGACTTGTGTTTGCACCAATCATAATATTGTCCCTTTGGCATCAGTGATAACACACCCTCCTGCTACAGGACTATGGGAAGTTCCACCACTCCACTGGGGAGGAGAGGGAGGACAGAAACAATCCTGGATGAGCCATTACTGGGTGGTTTCCTCAAAGCCTTTATAGAAGATTCAAAATGGCCATTCTGGCTGGCTGGCTGGCTGGCTGACAGTCCTGGTTAAGGTAGCCAGGGCAGGAAAGGATTGACTAACAGCTGGCTGTGATTTTAACAATGCTTAAAACCTGGGCCACTGGGGCCACAGCAAGGTGAATGCCCCTCATCTGTCTTGCCATTTTTAATTCCTTTCTCTGTTACTGAGTTTGAGCAGTTATATAGCCTAGACTGGCCTCAAACTCTCAATTCTGCCTCTGCCTTCAAATGCTGGGGGATTTGAATGCAGGCAGACCCATACTCTGCCCCACTATTCTTGTAAACATCTGAAAATAAAGAAATAAAACAAGGTGGCCAAAGCAATACAGCTAGCAGGGAAACACCAGGGTGTAAGCACCCCAATTTACCATCACATGTGTCCCTCCTCTTCAAAAATCTGCTTGCTTTTGTATAGTTATTTCCCCTGAAATGAAACATTTCCTCCTGATGAGAGTGGAGAAGGCTCAGGAAATTCAGAAACAAGTTGCAAGACATGGAACACTTTTCCCAGATTATGTCACCAATAAACAGCTCCTGGTGGCAGGACTCTCTTTGGTCTGCATACAAGTCATACAAAGAATGCTAGAGGTGGGCGGCTTTTTGATGGGAAGCTGCTCCAGTCTCACTCCTATAAGTAACCTATCACCCACCATACTGCCAATAACTCCAGTGAGCCCCTTGGGCTGCCAGGCAAGACTTGGGTGGTAAGATATCTTTGGTATTTCATGACTGCCTTATTTGGCATACACTTTTTTTTAATGTCTCTCTACAGAAAAGTCATATAAGATAAGACTATGGGTTACCTCATTGATTCAAGTTCAGGGTGAAATGAGCAGTGAAGAGAACTGATATAGGAATGGGGGTCAGAGACCTGCAGTGTCCCCCCCCCACTCCCTACCACCACCACCCTGCCCCACCCCACCCCACCCCCGAGCATCTTGGGTTTTTTTTTTCAAAGATTTATTTATTTATTATATGAAAGTACACTGTAGCTGTCTTCAGACACTCCAGAAGAGGGAGTCAGATTTTTTGTTACAGATGGTTGTAAGCCACTGTGTGGTTGCTGGGATTTGAACTCAGGACCTTTGGAAGAGCAGTCGGTGCTCTTAACCACTGAGCCATCTCACCAGCCCCATTAAATTCTTTGTTTGTTTGTTTGTTTGTTTGTTTGTTTGTTTGTTGAGACAGGGTTTCTCTGTGTAGCCCTGGCTGTCCTGGAACTCACTCTGTAGACCAGGCTGGCCTCAAACTCAGAAATCCACCTGCCTCTGCCTCCTGAGTGCTGGGATTAAAGGCGCACGCCACCACTGCCCGGCCAAGCATCTTTTTATTCCAAAGTATTCATCAACTGCCAAGTGTGTGCCAAGGGCTATCTAGGACACAACGACCTTACCATCAGATACATAATGAGAGGCAATACTCAAACATAATGTCAAGCCAGGCGTGGTGGTGCCTGGCTTTAGTTCTGGTAATCAAGAGGCAGAAGCATGTGAGTTCAAAGCTAGCCTGGCCTAGCAAATTCCAGGACGTAGTAAGATACATAGTGAGCCTGCTTCTCCCTCCCCCTCCCCCTCCCCCTCCCCTCTCCCTCTCCCCACCCCCTGTGTGTGTGTGCCTGTCTGTCTGTCTGTCTGTCTGTCCGTCTCTGGTGTGATGAGCAGCATAAAACCAGGAAAGGAACAGAGAGCTGCTCTGCCAACATTTCCCTTACAGCTATCGATCGTAGGCAACTCTCTGTTCAAGAGGGAACACAGTACTGTGTCCATTTATTTCTCTGAAAAGCTTCCAGGAAAGCCCTTTGCAGTGTTTGGGAAACAATATAAATGCAGAACTCTGAGGACAGCAAACCAAAGTGAACAACAGCAAGGCAAAAAGGAGGCTGCTTTCACCGACAACTGACTCATCCACCGGTATCCACCAGTATTTTATTGACACTCTGCTGTCACACAGGGAGGCGAAGTGCTGAGGGCACAGAAAGGAATGCATGCATGTGAATGTCACAGATCTCTAAAGCATGCATGTGAATGTCACAGATCTCTTCAGCTCCCGGAAGCAGCAAGCTTTGGGAAAACAGAGGGTGGGGGTGGGAGGGCAACCATGAGAAAGACCAGCTCAGGAGAAACAGAGAGAAGTGCTAAGAGATTAGATATATATTTGGGACTCAGAGAAAGGGGCTAAATAACACTATCATTTAACTGTTCGGGGGCATGACGTGCCAAGGAAGAGCCAGAGAAACAAATTCTTTAGAGGGTTACTAGTGTTACAGTGGCTGAACAGAGCTGGAACACCAGGAACAAAAAAGTCAGGAGAGCCGGGTGTGGAAGCACATGCCTTTAATCCCAGCACTCGGGAGGCAGAGGCAGGTGCATTTCTGAGTTCGAGGCCACCCTGGTCTACAGAGTGAGTTCCAGGACAGCCAGGGCTACACAGAGAAACCCTGTCTCAAAAAACAAAAAAGTCAGGAGAAGGGGTTAGAATTCTAGCAGGCACGCAGAGTGTGGTCATGATACGGGCACTCTGTCATCTGGAACTATGCTGAATTCTCATAGATAATTCACAGCAGCCACCTTACAAAGTAAGCGTTGTTGCTGTCATCCCAGTTACATAGATGAGGATACTGAGGCTTCCAGGTTAAATAGTTGTCCTAGTTGTGCAGTCATAAAGGACCAGGGGTGGGAGAGGAACAGAGGTTCCCCAGCTCTGAAGTCAGGGTGCTTTCATAACTGTCACCATGACATACATTTCGCAGAGGGATACAGTGGGGATGACTTGGACATTCATTAGTATACTTCCAGTGGGTGTCATGGAACAGAGAGATTCAGGTTTGAACAGGCTAGTTCTAAGTCTCAGGGGGGAATATCCTGTCACATAAAAGCCTCCCCTCCAGGAACAGGTTATTATGCAAAGTGATTTGGCAGTGGGGGCAATGGTATTATGGATTGAACCCAGGGCTCTGCGCATGTGCATGCGACACAAGTGGTTTTGAGTTGGGATAGTTCTCTGTGGAAGGAGCTGACAGAAGGAGTCACTCTAGGGATGTGTCCCTACGCGATGGTTCTAGACAGTAATCCGATAGTTGGGGTGGACCTGGGGCCTGACGTCACAGACCATGCCGAGAAGCTGAGCCAGAACACGCTCCCGATTCCTCTGCTGGGAACTCTGCATGCCCTGAACCTGACGTCTGGTGGCCTGCTCCACTTCAGCAGACAGGTTCCCCTGAGAGCCCATGGCCTGGGGGATGGGGATGGAGGAGAGAAAGAAAAAAGCAGATACAGAGAAAGGAAGGTCCCAGCATGTAGGAGGAAGGGTCCCGAATAAGGCCTGGGAAGCCTTTTCAAAACTATTCCCACCCCACAAAAACATGTAGATACCAAGCAGGTCGGCACAATCCTTACTTCTGAGACTGACCGTAAAACTGTCCTCACCATCAGGGTTACCACACTCCACACAGACTGTGAAGGCCGCCCCACAAGTCTCATGTACCCTTTAAAATCCCCAGACCTTACAGATCCTGTCAAAGCTTTATCATGTGTGGTCCTTGTCAGGGCCTCCTCAGCTCTCAGACACCTAATTTCTTGGTGAGTCACCTGTATACACCTGACAAGAGGCACCCACCGATTTGCACCTGGGTGGGTCCATCCCTGTCCCCCTCAACTCACCGCCTGCTGCTTGCTCTGGAACTCCTGCTCCCGCTCCCTGCGGTATTGCTCCACCTCCATTTGAGCCTCCTCCTTGGCCTGCTTCAGTCGCCGGGCCTTCCCTAGAGGCAGAAGGACAGTGAGTGTACACACACACACACACACACACACGCACAACCAGGTGCGTTAGTGGGATCGGTGCACTCTAGAAAGTTATCCAGTTTCCTGTCAAGCAACCAAATGCTAGACTGTAAAACCCACCCGTTTCTTCTATCCTAATAGCCTCAGTTCCCCGATCTATCCTCGTTGTCCTTGGGTTTTCCTAAGGACTCAAATGTCCGCTATCCCCTATTCGTAAATTCTCCTTCCAGATTCCTAAGAGAGGAAAGGGGGGCTCACTCTTCCTGGCATCGGCCACCTTCTCCGCTGCCCGCTTCTCAGCCTGGAGGAGCTGCTGGATACCCTGGGTCTGACTGGCCATTTTTGTCACTAGAGAGGATGCTGTTCCGAAGGCGACCGAGGTACCAGACGGCTCCCACCCTCCAGCGCCTACTCCTCCGGGCCCTTGATGCGGTCCTCCACTCCCACTGGGTCTTAGCGCTCCCGTTTTCACTCAGTCTCCTGCACCGGGTGGGTGTCTCTCATCCTCTCATCCTCACACTGATGACTGGTCCTCCTCTCGAACCTCACTGAGGTAGTACCCAAAACGGCCGCCCGAGGGCAGCAGAGACCAGCCCTGTGCTGACTACTGCAGCAGGTGCAGGGCCTCTCTGTGTCACCAGGGTCCACAGAGATGGGGCTAGGGGAAGCGGAGGGCAGAGTGTCTGGGTGGGAGGAGATCTTGATTGGTGGTCTCGAAGGAGACACAAAGGCGATGAGAATGGTGTGGGAAGGTAAGGATGTGCTTGGACACAGTACGCTGGGGTTCACTTACATTCCCAACTGTGTCTCCACGCCTCCCTCCGCCCTGCCCCCCTCTCTTTTCAGCCTCCATCTTCTCTTTAGACTTTTTCCCCAAATCCGAACGTCTGCACACATCTCCCTGCTCTGTCCTGCGTTTGCCTTGTTAGTGTCTATCCATGTGTTTTTCTTTTTGGATCTACCCATATACTTGGCCTCATTGTGGTTGTGTGGTGTGTGTGTGTGTGATTATGTGTATGTGTGATTGTATGGTGTGTGTGATTATGTGTGTGTGTGAGATTGTGTGTGTGTGTGTGTGTGTGAGAGAGAGAGATAGAGAGAGAGAGAGAGTGTGTGTGTGTGTGTGTGTGTGTGTGTGTGTGTGTGTGTTTCGAGACAGGGGTTCTCTCTGTAGTCCTGGCTGTCGCTGCAGCTCGCCCTATAGACCAGGCCCTGCCTGGATGCTCGCCTCTCATCTTCTGCTTGCAGGAGGACCCTATGTCGCAAATTGGCCTTGTTTCCCCTCCGGAGGCCTAATCACAAGTCACCCAGTCCGAGCGTTCGGAACGATTTCCGGGATGGAACACATGGTTCATTTCCGCCCGAAACTTGCGCGTGTGCTTGCGCCATTTCCTGCATCCTGGCGCGCCTCCTCCCTCCCCACCTCCCTTCTCGGAGCGTCTTAAGCCCAGGCCTCCGGCCTCCGTCTCTGAGGGTCCTTGGGGGGGCGGGGAGCAGGTCTGATGAGTAACCCCTCCCCCCAGGCCCCAGAGGAAGAAGCCTCTACGTCTGTCTGTCGGGTACATTATATTCCATTTCTAGATCGCTCTTTGAATTTATGACTTTTCTCCAGGTTTGTGGCTAATGGAAATTTGCCCCCATCTGGCCTTACTTGATTTTTGTTGTTGTTGTTTCTCTCCAAAGTTCAGAATTAACTTTTTTCTTGGGCTCTGGAGCCTTAAAACAACTATGTATCATTTTCTCCACAATTACATCAAAAAATTAACGCTGTGACCCCCTCCTTCCAACGCCAACCCCATCCCCACCCTACCCCCTCCCCAAACTTGCCATCTGCTAAGGGGTGAGAGTTTAGAATAGGCCTATCTCTTGCTGGAGATGCGAGGGGGAGGGAATGGGAGGTAAAGGGAGAAACAGGAGGAAAAGCGGAGCTGGGTCCTCAACACTGCCATTTCCCACTTCTTCCTCAGCCCCAGAGTTCCATGGCCTCCGCTTCCCGCCGGCACCGCCGAGAGCGACGCTTCCGGCGGTACTTGTCTGCAGGACGGCTGGTGCGAGCCCAGGCTCTCCTCCAGCGACATCCCGGCCTTGATGTGGACGCTGGGCAGCCCCCGCCTCTCCACAGGGCCTGCGCCCGCCACGATGCCCCTGCCCTGTGCCTGCTGCTGCGTCTTGGCGCTGACCCTGCCCACCAGGACCGCCATGGTGACACGGCGCTGCACGCTGCTGCCCGCCAGGGCCCTGATGGTGAGTGGGTCCATGGGAACTGGTCTTGAGAAGCTGGCCAGATCTGAGCTGAAAGAAATAAAGGCCTGGTGTGGTGGCGCAGGTCTTTTGACACCGGGCAAACAGAGGCAGGAGGATCTCTTAAGTATGTAGCCTACACAAGTGAGCTCCAGGACTACAGAGAGACCCTGTCTCACACAACAAAAATGGTTGGGAAATAAGCTAGTTCTTTGGTCCTTGGGAACTGTTGAAGCCGTTGACCTGGTTGGGATGTGACCATACCTTTCTAGTAGCAGATAAGCTTATCCTAACATCGCCCAAACAACTAAGGGGTGTGTGTTAGCATGGTGTGATTGTTTGTGTTTTTTTGTAAGATTTATTTTATGTATATGAGTACACACTGTAGCTGTACGGATAGTTGTAAGTCTTCATCTGGTTGTTGGGAATTGAATTTAGGACAACTGCACTCTCTCCTGCCCATATTTATTATTATAAATAAGTACACTGCAGCTGACTTCAGACGTGCCAGAAGAGGGTGTCAGATCTCACTACAGATGGTTGTGAGCCACCATGTGGTTGCTGGGATTTGAACTCAGGACCTTCAGAAGGGCAGTCAGTGCTCTTACCCGATGAGCCATCTCACCAGCCCAATTGTTTTTGTTTTTGAGTCAGGGTCTTGCCGCGTCTCTCAGGCTGGCCTCTGCATCCCAAGTGCTGAGGGTGTAGGCTTGTGTCTCCACACCCAGCCACACAGCTCGCAACTCTTTCTTTACATTTCCTATCTTTCAGATCAGTGACTACTTTGTTTCTTTGATGGCTGTTTACCTATAGCACAACCTTGCAGTTGACTGCTGGGGTCAGATCCCAGCTCTACTCACCCCCCCACCCCCCAGATTAGTTTTGCTTCTCTCCTTGCATAATCAAAACAATGGCAACCTTGTAATAATGCCACAAACACCTTACAAAGTATCCATGCCGTCTGTCACATGATCAGCTGGGATGGCCAGAGGACTTGAAACTTTTACTTGGTGTTATGCCTGAGAACTGCTGCTGTGTGTTAGGGACCGACCAGGCGCCAGACCAGTATTCTTCATTCTCACCAAAATTCTGTAACAAAAATCCGACTTAAGCTGGTGGTGCAGTCTGGAGGCAGAAGCAGTTGGGTCTCTCTGCAAACTCAAGGCCAGACTGATCTACATAGTGAGTTCCAGCCTAGCTGGAGCCACTGTAGAGAGACATCAACAAAACATCTCAAATCAGCATCGGTAATGGCTCCACAGTGCAGACAGCCTCTTTCTAGTTCATTTGTGTTACTGGCAGATAGCCAGCCCAGAAACAGCCTCGCCCTCTTAAAAAGACAGGAAGTTCACAGCACACTCCTGTAATCCCAGCCCCCAGGAACACCTCAAGGCCAGTCTGGGTGGAGCCTAAGAGTCTCAAAAGGTGAAGGGAAAAAAAGCCATCAAGTAAATCTCACCTAACCTACACGGAGGCTGGGATGTGACTAGCTTCATTTATCCCGCTGAGGTTAACACTCAGGTGTTTTCTACCAGAACCTTGCCCTCGCCTGCCCCTGCTCCCTCAGCCTCTTGACCTAGCCCCAGATGGCACACTTCTAGATCAGTTTTGCCAAACCCCACAGTTCTGGAAACAGCGTAGGTGTTACCTTTGCAGTGACAGCAGAAGCAGTTCCATGGAGAGCAGCTTCCTGACTAGAACCAGAGGGGAGGGAGACCTGTCCGTCGAGAGACGGCCTTCTGCCCACAGGAGATGAATAACCCCGCTCATCCACTCACTCATCTATCTCCAGCTTGGCCTGCCTCTCCTTGATCAAAACCAAAACCAAAATCCTTTAACACAAATAAGATGGGCCTGCATAGTTGATTTTCTTTAAGCTTAAAGAGAGGAAATCTGGCCGGGCGTGGTGGCGCACGCCTTTAATCCCAGCACTGGGGAGGCAGAGGCAGGCGGATTTCTGAGTTTGAGGCCAGCCTGGTCTACAAAGTGAGTTCCAGGACAGCCAGGGCTAAGGAGAAACCCTGTCTCAAAAACCCCCCCCAAAAAAAAAGAGAGAGAGAGAGGAAATATGCCAAGTACAGGCTGCCGCTGCCTGGCTGATTTTATTATGGGTTACCTGAAGAGAAGAACTCCCCAGATTCCTGAATAAGTCCTGTGGAATCTTTATTTACCACCAGCAAGACTGTTCCGAGCAGAGCAGCAAGCTGGAAGCAGCCTCACCCTCCAGTTTGAGGTTTTAAGAGCAAAAATGCAATTGTGGTGTATACGGAAAGGCAGCTCTGGACAGCTGCAGTAAGCAAGCTTTGCTTACAGAAGCAGGGAGGTAGCGGATAGATGGTCAGGCAGTTAACCTTTAGCTCAGAGTCACACTGTACAGGAATTTATGGCTGGACCAGAACTCTTTAAGAGCTTATAGCCGTTCAGTTTACTCAAGGTCATTTCAGTACTTAAAGTATTCTTAGGTATGCTTTCAGATGTGTACCTATATAGAGTTCTTATATAGAGTTCAGCAGCTGGCTACAGTTTAAGAGGCAGCTCCCTGGGGGTGGGGGTGGGGGACGGGGACAATGCAGTATCTAGGGTGGCCGCTTACGGACCCTGAGACCTGCACCTTTACCTCGGGAGCTTGTTCGCCTCTGAAACAGGCTGTGATGACCACATGAACCACGGACTGGCTGCAGCTTTGCTATGTAATGATAAGTTCATGCAGTTCAGTTAACTTGGTTGACTTATCTCCTAATGGTGGAATAGGCACCGCCACCATCGTATTGAATTCTGAGAAACATGTGAAACATTTAACACACCGTGGCGAAAGTGAGGCCTACCTGGGGAGTTTCTGGAATTTGTCTGGATGTCACAGTTGAGAGATTGCAATGTTCCAAAGAGGAAACCATCCCTCCACACCTCTCCCAAGCCCTGGCCTCCTCTCAGGCAGTATTCCCGGCACCTGTCAGCCCTGCCACCAGGTGGCGCTCTAATCCCAACTTCTCCATCTCATTCAGCTGCCGGCTGCTTTGAAGATAGTTGAATGAGATTGCTTCACTGAGCTGATTGAACGATTGAACCTGCAGGAGTCTCCCCTCCACTCTCCTGTTAGGTCAGAGGGGTGCCCTAGGTCACTGAAATGACTAGGGGGGGAGGTGTTACCACACACAGTAGGGGGCCAGAAGAGGCCTACATTTTAGGCTTTTTTTTTTTTTTTTTTTTTTTTTTGTGAATGCCATAGAAGAGCAGTTTCATCTGTCAGAGGGACCCATCAGTAAAGCATTCGTCAAACAGTAGCCACACTGCGCAGAGCAAGCATGAGTGGACACTGGCAAGGGTATAGTTTATAGCTCTGGCTGTCCTGGAACTCACTTTGTAGACCAGGCTGGCCTCAAACTCAGAAATCCGCCTGTCTCTGCCTCCCAAGTGCTGGGATTAAAGGCGTGCGCCACCTCGCCCGGCGTTCTCTCAGTTTTTTGGGGGAGGGAAAAAACAAGCCATCATTCTGATGTTAGGGTCTGGGATTTAAGATTTGTTTTGATCTTTAGGGTTTGGCTTGCTGGTTTGCTTGGGTTTTTTGTTTGTTTGTTTTGTGTTTGTTTGTTTGTTTGTTTGTTTTTACATAGATTCTCTCTAGCCTTGTCTCTTCTGGAACTCAGTATGTAGATCAGGCTATCCACAAACTCAGAGATAAAATCTACCTCTCTCAGCTGGGCGTGGTGGCGCACGCCTTTAATCCCAGCACTCGGGAGGCAGAGGCAGGCGGATTTCTGAGTTCGAGGCTAGAGCCTGGTCTACAGAGTGAGTTCTAGGACAGCCAGGGCTATACAGAGAAACCCTGTCTCAAAAAACAAACAAACAAACAAACAAATCTACCTTTTTCTGCTGATCTGGTCCCTGAGCCTAAGTCCAGGGTTGCAGGTGTGTGCCTGCACCGAGCCTCATCCCCAGCCTTCCTTTTTTTCTCTTTAGTTGAGACACCACCATGCAACCCTGGCAGCTCTTGACTGTGGTATTCCTGACCGCGACGCAGGCCTGCACCTCCAGGCTTGTTTTGTGTTTGTGTGACACTCACTCTTGTGCTGATCTGTCAGAACAGCGGTAGACAGCATCTACTGTCTCCCTCATCTGCACAGTGGAGCCAGAGGCAGCCTTGTTTCAGAATGACTCGGCACAGTTTATGTTCCACCTGTCCTTCCAGCCTTGCATTCTGCACACCCACAGACCTGTCACCTCGGCCGCAGTTGTCTTCAGTGACCCTAGCACAAGTTTCACAAGCCGTGCCCTGTCAGGAAGTGGGTTGTGAAAGAGTTTACCAGAGCCAGGCATGGTGGCACAGGCCTGCAATCCCAGCACCCAGGAGGCAGAGACAGGCATTACAAATTCAAGGCCAGCCTTGGTTACAAGGCCATCCTGAGCTACAAGAAACCCTGCCAGGGGACTGGGTGCCAGAAATAAAGAGAAGGCACTGCAGTAGAGAATTTATTGCTGCAGGCAGACGGTAGAGAGGAGCTGTCTGCACTTGGCATCAGGAAGTGTTTCACACCAAGGTGTCCGGGTCGTTTAGGTCTCCAGGGAGGGTCACTTGTGTGGACTCATGTCAGAAGGAAGCTCAGATGGATATTCCTCTACTGTGGGATACATGTCACAGTGTAAGTTATTTCTTATAGTCCCAAGTTGTCATGAGTTACCAGGGGTCAGACCCCTGATGGGCTGAGCCTGCTTATCAGAGAGAATTCTCTGTAGTACTGTTATGAGATCAACTGCAGCCTGGCTCATTGAGCTTATTTTTCCTCTCTTAAAATTTAGTTTTGTTTTTCTCTCTGTGTGTAGAGGTCAGAGGATACAGTTGTTGGTCCTCAACTCCCACTGTACTTGAGACAGATGTTTTTTTTTTTTTCAAGACAGGGTTTCTCTGTCCTGGAACTCACTCTGTAGACCAGGCTGGCCTTGCACTCAGAAATCCACCTGCCTCTGCCTCCTGAGTGCTGGGATTAAAGGTGTGCACCACCATGCCTGACCAGATTTTTTTTTTTTTCTAAGATGTATTTATTTTATTTCTGTAAGTACACTGTAGCTGTACCAGAAGAGGGCATCTGATCTCATTACAGATGACTGTGAGCCACCGTGTGGTTGCTGGGATTTGAACTCAGGACCTCTGGAAGAGCAGTCAGTGCTCTTACCCTCTGAGCCATCTCTCCAGCCCATCTTGTTTGTTTTTCAACCATGTCCACCAGGCTATCTGGCCCATGAGTCTCTATGGACTCCAACTCCACCTCTTATCTTGAGGTGGGAATATTGGGATTGCAGATGTGTGCTGCTGTGGCTGGGACTGCAGATATGTGCTGCTGTGGCTGGAACTGCAGATGTGGCTGGGGATTCGAACCTGAGTCCTCAAATTTCCATGGCAAGCACTTTACCAATATTGTGTTCTTCCAGACTCAAACTTAACTCTTTCTGGTCCTGCTCAAAGACAGCAGTCTTACTTGAGCCCAGCCCTGGGCAACCAGCCATCACAGAACAGCACCCGCACACCTCTACGAATGAGGCTCACAGAAGATGGAGGCCATCATCTGAAGTTGCAACAGGGCTGAGTGCAGCCCTTGCCCATAGTGCTGATATGTCAGAGTCATGAGACCACAGGACATCAACTTTGTTGGAAAGAGGAGGTGGAGTTGCTGTTGAAGGGGACCAGAGGTCAGAGGTCAGGCTGTGACACCAGAGCAGGGGCTCCTGGGTCGTGGGAGGCAGCATCAGTGTTCACGCAGCAGCTGCTGTCCCTGAGGCAGCACCGTCTGGAACTGAGAGACCTGAAATCAGGAAGACATTGATTTACCACAAGGTTGAGTAAGCAAGGGTCAAAGACGCACAGCAGACTTAAAACAGAGGGTTGGTGAGAGCTGAGAGAGTCCAGATGCCTAAAAGAGCTGCTAGGAGCTGCCCCAGCCAGGAGGCTGGTGAGACCTCCGAGTTAGACAAAGCAACAGCTGCTTTGTTTCTTGCTGGAATAAAGAGGTGAGGAACATCTGAACACCAGGGAGGACCGCAGGGAAGCAGCGCAGGTAAGATCATGCAGTTCTGAGACTTGCACATATTTGTCAGTTAGAACAGGAAAGCTGCAACATGGAAGAACTGTCCCTGGATAGGACCATGTGTCACCCTGTGTGTCGTAGCCACGTTGCCTTCTCAGGAGGTTCTGAGAGTCTCAGACCCAACCTTAAGACAACAGAATACAAGCAAAATAATGATGGGTGTCCCCTCGTCCAAGGCCAGCATCATACTGGGCCTGTGGGAAAATGGAGGGCATTAGGGCGTGTGTGAATGTGTGTGTGTGTATGTGTGTACGCGCGCGCACACACACACACACACACACACACACACACACACGCATACACTTGAGTGTGCATGCACTTACCTTGCCAGCTATTGAGATGGAAAGAAACCCTCTCTCTGTCTAGGGAGCCTGAAATATTGGAGTAAAGGTGGGACTGCCCAGATAGTTTAAGAGGTCTCCTTAGGGAAAGCCAGAAAGAATCCCTTGAAATGAGCCCCTCGGTGCCTGGAAGGTTAGGAAGACAGAGCTTGAACCGGAGAGTGGGCTTCCCAGTGCAGCACTGTCGCTCTAGCAGAAGACCTAGGTTCAGTTGCCAGCACCCATGGGATCTGATCCCTCTCCTGACCTCTGTAAGCATCAGGTACCCATGTGGTGTGTATACATAAATGTTAGGAAAATGCTCAAACACATAAAATCTAAAAACAAATTTTTTTTTTAAGATTTATTTTATTTATTATATGTAAGTACACTGTAGCTGTCTTCAGACACTCCAGAAGAGGGCGCCAGATCTCATTACGGATGGTTGTGAGCCACGATGTGGATGCTGGGATTTGAACTTATCACCTTCGGAAGAGCAGTCGGGTGCTCTTACCCGCTGAGCCATCTCACCAGCCCCCAAATTTTTTTAAAAATGAGTTTCAAAAATCCTATCATTAGAGCTCAGAAAGGAGAGAGAAATTACCTCCGCTGCTCACTAGTATCTGGGTGTATTTAAGAATGGCTTTCACCAGGTGCTCCCCAGAACAAGTGAAGGATCTCCAAGGAGCGAGCAGAAGTAGGCCGCTTAAGCTTGACTAGAACAGCCCTACCTCCAGACACACACAGAACACGGGCCTTACAGCATGACTGCAGTCAGAGAAGAAAGGAGCTGACAGGCCCGCCCATCCACTTAACACTGAAGGCTTTTGTCCTGAGAGAGGGTTGGTTTCAGGTTGTTTGTTTATTTGGTTGTTTGGTTTTTTTGAGACAGGGTTTCTCTGTATAGCCCTGGCTGTCCTGGAACTCACTCTGTAGACCAGGCTGGCCTCAAACTCAGAAATCCGCCTGCCTCTGCCTCCCGAGTGCTGGGATTAAAGGCAGGAGGATTTTATGGTAAATCCAGTTCCCAGGTTGTGTGAATGTGAAGTGTTCCCCGTCAGACTTGGAACCGTACTCACCCTGGCACCCCGTGGCATAGCGCACAGAGACAGCACAACCGTGAAGGGCTTGGAAGGGCCGAGTCTGGAGTGCAGCCTGGTTAGGTCCCTTCCTTGTTAGATTTGTCCCCACCCCCTTTCTAGAAAATGGAGGGCAGAGCAGCAAGGAGGTGGCACTGGATCCTGAGGGCCTTGCTTGTTCTGAATGACACTGGGAATGGGGACCGGGTCCCTGACAGACTGAAGGGAGCAGGGAGTCAGATTCAGGGCTCATGTCCCGCGACAGTGGGTCTCCTAGACCTGGTGAGCAGGGTGTGTGTGTGTGTGTGTGTGTGTGTGTGTGTGTGTGTGTGTGTGTGAACATCTGCTTCTTAGTTCTCCCTGTCGTGGTTCTACACTGCACAGACTCTAGAAGGGAGGGGCCCTGAGACCCAGGAGGAAGGAATCAGGGATGTGTATCAAAGGCAGGGCACAGAGCAAGCGGTGCAGGCTGAGCGGGCTAAGCCCGAGGATGATTATGGCAGCCCAGCTGTGCTGAGACAGCATCTGGGGGACATTTTTTATGGCAGCATTGGGAAGGTTTGTCCTGGGCCAGGGTGAGGGTGAGGGTGAGTCGTATAGAGACCACTCCTCTTGGACCTCTCCAAAACCAGGAGCTGTCCTGGGCCCAGGATTTCACTGCCTCATGCCAGCATTTGTTGTGATCTTTTGAAGAAAAGGTCAGACATTAGCTGGTGTTCTGTTAATGTCTGTTAAGAGCTGTCTTGCATCTCTCCTTAAACATGCTCTGAAAAACAGTTTGTCTTGGTAAACAAACCCATTTAGTCATTTCTTGAAGTCAGCAGTTGTTGGTACTTGATATGGCTGCAGCCAGACATCTGAATGGTGACCGTTGGGGGCTTTGAGAGCACTGGCTTCCCTGAGAAGAGGAATTGGGACTCCTGGGAAGGAGGTGGCTGAGTTTTGTTTTATGCTAATGCTTATCTTCCTCCTCCTCCTCTTCTCCTTCATCATCATCTCTAATTTTCATTGTTGTCTTCTGAGACAAGGTCTCTACATAGTCCTGGCTGTTCTGGAACTCATTATGCAGGCCAGACTCTCCTGGAATAAACAGATCCTCTCACTTCTGCTCTCCAGGGCTGGGATTAAAGATTTGTGCTCCCACACCTGACTTGAAAACAAATGAGCAAAATCCTAGTTTTGTTAAAACTCAGTTTCTTTTTTTTTTTTTTTTCCGAGACAGGGTTTCTCTGTATAGCCCTGGCTGTCCTGGAACTCATTTTGTAGACCAGGCTGGCCTCGAACTCAGAAATCCGCCTGCCTCTGCCTCCCGGCTAAAACTCAGTTTCAAAGTAAACAAAAGCCTGATAAACTTGGCAGAAAACAATCTTCATGGCCAAGACAAAATCTCTGTCACTTGAAGGAGCTTTTAGTCAACGCTGCAGGCAGCATCTCACAGAAGCTAGTGTGAGGCAGAGGTTGGCCTTCAGAGTGGGTGCGCGTGCTGCACTGCACCGGGTTTCGGTGCCCCAACCAGCTCACGCTCGCCTCCAAGCTAGTCGGCTGCAGACCTTGTGACTGACTCCACCGCCCTGTGCACGCTCACACGTGTCAGTTTTACTCTCGTCTTAGCTTTTCCATTTTGGAAAAGTCTAGTCATTTCACCTTTGGAGAATCTTAATTTACACATGCAGACCTTCTTCTTAACTAAAAATACCCTTTTCCTTTCCACCTTCCTCACCGAGAGCGCCTCTCTACACTCCAGGCCTCTGCGTCTCCTGTACACTGTCTCTTTTTACTATTTACTTCCTGACCAGAGACTTGTCTGTTCAGCTGCATCCAGGACAAAAGGAAGCTCCTGGCATCACTGCAGACATGATAGTTAACTAGGGGGCCCTTGTCTGTCCAGAGTCTTTATAACTGCTTGGATTTGTTTTTTGTTTTTTTGTTTTTGTTTTTCGAGACAATGTTTCTCTGTGTAGCCCTGGCTGTCCTGGAACTCACTTTGTAGACCAGGCTGGCCTCGAACTCAGAAATCTGCCTGCCTCTGCCTCTGCCTCCCGAGTGCTGGGATTAAAGGCATGTGCCACCACGCCCGGCTTGGATTTTTTAAAAAAGCTCTTTTTATGCTTAAAAAAAATGTTGAGATAGAGAATTACAGAGTATTCCATTCCTGTAGAAGCTGACAAGGATAACAATTGACTTTGGGCGGTAATTGTCTCAGTTTAAGCCCCAGACAGGAGACACAACCCAAGGTGTTGCAACAATGTTGTGTGTTGACCTTGTAGTTGCGAGTTTTAGATTCCAGATGCAGTTGTTCCTGCCCCTCACTCCCTCACCTCCCCCCCAAAAAGCCAGAAAGAAATAGCAAGTTGTTGGGTTTCCTTGGAGGACCAAGGGGAGAGGAGAAAAAGAGAGAGGAATGGAGCAGAAGGGGTGGGGTGAAGGCTGGTCAGTGGGGGCAGGAGATTCTGTTGGGTCCAGTGATGGCAGACTCCATCTAGAGCAGTTGTGTTTGGGGCAGGTCTGTCAAGGGGAGGAGACATAGACCCAGATCTTGTTTCCACCTCTGTCAGCTGACTTGTCAAGGGCCCAGATAGTTGTTCTCTGGGTTTCCTACCTGAAGTCTTTGAATGTGTGTGGATGAGAGGGGGTGCAGTTGGAGGGAGGAGTCAGAGGGGAAGGTGGGGTGCAGTTGCCAGGTGGAGGGATGGGTGCTGGTCCAGAGAAGCTGGTGGTTGAGTGGGACCTGGCATGGCCATCAAGGCTGTTGCCTAAGGCTGACTTCAAGGGGCCGGTATGGGAGGCACCTGCTCTTGTCCCGTGCTGAGGCCATAAAGGAGGGATTTTTTTTTTCTCTTAAAATGATGTCAAAGAGATCCAACTGTAGGACATGAGTGAAATGGCGTGTTGTTCTGTGGCCGGCCTAGTCTGGCCAGATTTCATTACAAAGGAAATAAGGTTTTGTTGGTTGTGTCTTTTGAAAGGTTGAACATAAGAGTTTAAAGAATGTGAGTGAGGAGCCAGGCGTGGTGGCTCTCGCCTTTAATCCCAGCACTTGGGAGGCAGAGGCAGGTGGATTTCTGAGTTCGAGGCCAGCCTGGTCTACAAAGTGAGTTCCAGGACAGCCAGGGCTATACAGAGAAACCCTGTCTCGAAAAACCAAAAAAGAAAAGAAAAAAAAAAAAAAAAAAGAATGTGAGTGAGTCAGAGGCCATGAAACCCATCATACCAGAGATGCGCTCAGCCAGAAGGCCTCCTCGGAGGGCAGCAGGCCTCTTTCCAGTACTTGACTTGACTGAGGTTTGCCCAGAACCAGGGCATCCTCTGAGAACAGAGACAGACCTCCTGATCCATGAGGTGAAATCCAGTTGGTCAGGCCAGACTGACCTCAAAGAAAGACACACAAATAGCTGGCCAGAAAAGGGGGCTCACTGTCCCTGAGAGAGTGAAACTTGGCCTACCTCCGGATCTCTTTATTCAGAAAGTCTGGCTGGGAGGAGGGAGATGAGCAGACTGGGAGGAGGAAGATGAGCAGACTGGGAGGAGGGAGATGAGCAGAGTTTCTTGTATGGTTGTCTATGGTGCTGAGTTCCAGCCCCCAAACCTGTTCCTTTTTCCGTGTGGTCCCTCCTCCCTCTGAGTGGAAGTGCTGTGCTGTTAAAGGTGAGGAGAGACTTACACTTTTGTCATTAAGGAAAGAGTATTTCTTCCACAGAACTTTGCATATCCACTCGCTTCCCTGTGTGAAAGGGCACTCCGGCAAACATGATGGCACATTCCTCGCAGGAAGGTGGGCAGGAAGAGAAGATGTCAGTGAACATTAAACGTGTTGATTGAGGGGCTGGAGAGGCAGCTCAGTGGTCAAGAGACCACAATGCTCCTGCAGAGGACCCAGGTTCGGTTCCCAGCACCAAGGCTGGGCAGTTCACAACGGCTTGTACCTGTTCCCCGTGAGTGAGTACCAGGACAGACAGGGATATGTAGAGGCCCTTGTTTTTCTGGCTACTAGTATTTATTTTGTGAGTAACCTGTTCATGTCTGTCTTAGTCAGGGTTTCTATTCCTGGACAAAACATCATGACCAAGAAGCAGTTGGGGAGGAAAGGGTTTATTCAGCTTACACTTCCATACTGCTGTTCATCATCAAGGAAGTCGGGGCTGGAACTCAAGCAGGCCAGGAAGCAGGAGCTGATGCAGAAGCCATGGAGGGATGTTCCTTACTGGCTTGCTTCCCCTGTCTTGCTCAGCCTGCTCTCTTATAGAACCCAAGACTACCAGCCCAGAGATGGTCCCACCCACAAGGGGCCTTAACCCCCTTGATCACTAATTGAGAAAATGCCTTACAGTTGGATCTCTTGGAGGCATTTCCTCAACTGAAGCTCCTTTCTCTGTGATAACTCCAGCTGTGTCAGGTTGACACAAAACTAGCCAGTACAATGTCTCCATTTTTTTCCTTTGGAAATTTTTTCATACTTGTACATATATGAATGTACTTTTTAAAAAGTATTTAGAGCCGGGCATGGTGGCGCACGCCTTTAATCCCAACACTCGGGAGGCAGAGGCAGGCGGATTTCTGAGTTTGAGGCCAGCCTGGTCTACAGAGTTAGTTCCAGGACAGCCAGGGCTACACAGAGAAACCCTGTCTCGAAAAAAAAAAAAAAAAAAAAAGTATTTAA